>CM069912.1:91443372-91503604 GCA_036172215.1 Camellia granthamiana
ATCCCAAATTTTGAGATAGAGAGTTCTTTGAGTTATATATATGACTTTAGCATGTCTAGTCTATTTTTTTCCATGGCTTTGAATGTAGGGTTAGGGTTTGGGTTTTGTAGTGTGAGTTTTGAAAATATTGAAGAAAATGGCTTTTCTTATGAGAATGTACAAATTAAAAATGTTTTATGAATTTATAAAACTCTTGGAAGTACCTTGTGAGGAGAATCTATGAAAAATTAAGGGAAAACCTTTTTGAATCAAACCATAGTTTTGAAGAAATTTGGGAAAAAGTGGATTTTGTGAAATATCCATGAAATTGTTGTTAAATTCCTCAAGAAATTGATAGAACCCTCATTATGTTGATTATGTAGTTGAGATATCCATGTGATGGATAAATGTTGTTGTTGGAAAATGTTGAAAATCTTGAAATGCTATAAGTTGGGCTATGAAATGAATATTGATTGTGAACCTGAAATGGCACAAATGTCACATGGATTTATATTTTGTCATGATTTGGAGAACTATTGAACAATAGAAGTTCACTTTGAATAATGTTGAGAATTATGAAAATATTGTACAAATGATATACATATATGTAATTACCTCTCGTTTCACTCGTTTGCATCACTTTAAATATTGCTTATTTACGGCTATGCCTTGGAAATTAATTCATTGTTTTGAGAAAACAATTGTTGCTATTGAAATGTCTTGGGGTAAATACGTTTAGTAAGTCTAGATAGGGGGTGTAGTTGGTATTGTTTAAGTTGGCTTGAGTGTCTAGGATGAAAGACCAAAAACACGAGCGGATGGGGTACCACGTGCCTTCTACTTAGGAGCAGGTAAAGTGAAGGATTGGTAGAACTTGTTATGCCTACTTGTAGACACCAGCCTAAGAATTACCTGAGTCGTATTTACCACCCCATTGTCATTATTTGAATTTCATAGAGAAAATAAATTTTTCGAAAGAAACATTGCATGTGTTTCAAAAGAAATGGAAAATTTTGACATTTGAACATGGCATGGCATTGCATTCATGTATATGAGACTGCTTAAACATATGTACTTTTTTAAGATATCTCTACTGGGCTTTGTGCTCACCTCTAATGGATTTATGCAAGAAAAAATATGGTGATCCTGCCTAGTTAAAGGTGTGGAACGTGCAAGAGGCTCTCTTCCCTTTTATGATCTTATGACAAGCCAAGGGCTTAATATGTATGGGTTTGACAACCTTCTTTTGTAATGAGACTTAAGTCTTGGAACTTGTAACATTTAGGCATTTACTTTGTTATTATTTCTTCTACTTTTATATTGTTACACATGCTATAGATTCATCCTTTTAGAATATTGAATATATATTGCATGTGAACACTTTTGTATACCTCTCTTATGAATGAAATACAAATTGAGAGAATTGATTAATCGAAGTAGGATCACTTATTGGATGGAATCATCATGTCTATTATTTAGGGGCGTTACAATATTAAAAATATTTACAAAATTAACTAAAAACAAATATATATATATATATATATATGAATTGAAAACTCAAAAATTGGATTAAAAAACTCCAAACTGGATAGAGTGGTCGTCAAGTCTTACATTATATTAAAATGTGAAATGTTTGGAATTGAATAGAATTAAATTGACTACGAAGAGAGTTTCAGTTTCACAATTTTAATAAAATTTGATTCCAAAGAATAAATCACTAAGTATATAGTTTAAATTTTCAGAATATTCTTCAAACTAACTTTTATAAAATGAATAAAGGCACAACAATTTTTCATATTTTATACTAATTACTAAAAATAGTTTTAAATAATATAATAAGTGTAAATATATGCACCATGAAAAAAATATTATATATTTTTATAAGAATACATTTTAAATGAGATACTGGGATTCAAAGATGCCAATGAGAAGAAGTTTTTCGTAAAACACACCTATACATATTAAAATTCATAAAAACAAATAAGAATTAGGTTGATTCAATTCAATCATTCTAAACTTAATGTTACATTTTTGCTGAATTTCTTACAATAAAGAGCCTATTAAAATAAAAGATTGGAGGAATGGAAGTCAATAGAAGATTTTAGAACCTCCTAGAGAAATTGAGAAAGTAAAAGATTTATACATCGTTATAGAAATGTGTAGATAGTTGGATAGATAGTCCTAGAGAGGTATTCTAGAACATTCTTCTAAGGTTGAGGAAAGCTTCCATGAAACTTCTATCTGCCTCCTTTTTTGTATATTCTAAAAAGTTCCTAAAAGGCCAAGGTTGCAAATAAATAGGAGAAGAGCTCTGTCATGACCCAACCCCTGCCCCAAGGGATTAAAGAAGTGATCGGCCAGTAATCCGGGATTACCAAAGGCCTACTTAACAGTAAACAGTAATAAGGGCTGGCAGAAGCCAATAATAAAAGAAATCGTCCAATGAGCTGTGGGACTTACATGGAACAAAACAACTATTCACATAATCCATCTCATACATGAGTAAAAAACATTTACATAACCTAGGAAATTAACTCCCATTAACAAAATTAAACAAAACAAAATATCTGAAACCAAAACCTCATAACATTTGATCATAATGCAAAAGGGTGAATTTGCGACCACTCAAAAGCCTGACACATGACGGTTTGGAACCTCGCAGTGAGTCACAGTAGTTGGCTTGACAAAACAAGGCTCGACGAAACAAGGCTCAGGTCGACACCACTAAGTCCAGTTTGGTGCTTGATCACCTACATTTATATATTAAAAACAATGAGCTAGAGCCCAGTGAATAATAATTATGTAAAGGGTTTATGAATGATGTCCTCGTAATAAGTTCAAACAGTCAGTTTCAGTGTGAATCAATTCACAAAGCAGTATCTCATACATTTTAGAGTTATAATGAAATCATAGCAGTCATACATGGTATATCTAGTAAGTCTCAGGTTGACGAAACAAGGCTCGATGAAACGAGGCTCAGGTTAACGCCACTAAGTCCAGTTCGGTGCTTGATCACCTACATTTATATATTAAAAACAATGAGCTAGAGCCCAGTGAATAATAATTATGTAAAGGGTTTATGAATGACGTCCTCGTAATAAGTTCAAACAGTCAGTTTCAGTGTGAATCAATTCACATAGTAGTATCTCATACATTTTAGAGTTATAATGAAATCATAGCAGTCATACGTGGTATATCCAGTAGCAGAACAGTACAATAGGTCTTAAAGACCGAACAATCATTTGATGACCATCAATACAGTAAATAGTAGTTTCAAGAAGTGGAACTGACAGAGATTTTTGTAATAGTAATAGTAAACAATAACAATAACAGATGCTATGGATGCCACGAATACATTTCACAAAATAGGACAACCATTCCTTCAGGAAACAGTACCATTTCAGAAATAGTGCATTTATTAATTAGAAAACAATTATAATTGAACATAGTTTTACAACATTGTTACTCACAATTGGCTCCTTGAAACACGTGATTAGAACGCTGTGCTTGACCTACATTGACACATGCAAGTACAACAGTTCAAAGTACATTTCATCCATTCAATCGGTGCTTACCCTATCCGATATTTATTCCCTAAATCGTTCCTATTCGTTCTTCCATTTCTTTTGTATTCATGAAATGCATATGCTCATGAAAAACACTTGAAAACTATGCAAACGGAGTCCCAAAAGTCAGAAAAATATAAGGAAAACAAAACCGAGCCTGCCCTATTGGCCGCATGTGCGATGGCCTTGGCCGCACTAGCAAGTAAAATGCAAGTTGGAGCAAAGGAGAGCTGGCCGCTCGTGCGATGGCCCAGGCTGCTTGTGCGGTTTGGGTTGAAATGCAGTCCGAATTTCTATTGAAAATGGAACTTTTCCCTTTGCCAAAACCAACGCTAATTGTATGAAAATCAAGGCTCAAAACTCTCAAAAGCATCATCAATTTCATAACTCTAACTTCAAACAAAATCATAACTTTAAAACAAAAGTCATTTTACCATCCACAAAATCAAAATCTTGAATTTGAGTAAAAAATCAAGAATCTTGCATGTAGTGAGTTCCAAGTTCAAAATCCATGGAGATTTCCTCCTTAAATCTCAATACTCATGCAACAAGTAAGTGGTTGAACAAGAATAATGCCATATGTGTCAACATCAACAACTTACACCACTCTACCTGTTAATGCAACCAAGATTCTATAATTTCATGGTTAATACAACTTCAATTCATGAGATTAAAGGAGAATTCTAACCTCAAATGGTTGATTTGGTGAAGTTTTGCTCAAATCCCCTTTCTTCTTCTTCTTGAGCTCCAGGGTTCTCTCTTTCTCTCCTAGTCTCTAGAACTCTCTCTCAATTTCTCTACCAATCCCACTTAGTCTCTCTCTCTCTCTCTCTCTCTCTCTCTCTCTCTCTCTCTCTCTCTCTCTCTCTCTTATTTCCCTCTTTTCTTTATTCAAATTGATGAGTAGGAAATATAAGTCACTACTAATTATTCTAAATTAATTC
This sequence comes from Camellia granthamiana, assembly GCA_036172215.1. NCBI lineage: Eukaryota > Viridiplantae > Streptophyta > Magnoliopsida > Ericales > Theaceae > Camellia > Camellia granthamiana. The sequence goes on from CM069912.1 coordinate 91,447,862, forward strand.
ATTGATTCCAAGTTTAGATTAATAAATCAAGTTTACTTAATTAATTTAGTTCTCATCTCAAATCACATCAAAGTACACTAACTTTATCATACTACTGTGAATCAGACTCTAATTTCCTATTCCAAATATTTAATTTTAACCTTATGGTCTACTAATTCAGACAGATTTATTTCTTATTCTCCATACATCTGTTCATATCATCACAAGACAAATAACACATGGCAATTACTGAACAACTAAACACATAATTAAGGCAAATCACATAATTAGCAGTTAATTAAGACGGTGGTTGTTACAAGCTCATTTGCTCAAATTCATCTAATGCTCTGTTTGTTTGGACAAAAAATGTTTTGCAAAAAAATCTTTTCCAGAAAATTGATTTATTTTCTTGTGTTTGGTTGGACCTGAAAATGTTTTTCGAAAAACATCATCCATTGTTTGGTTCACCTAGAAAATTATTTATTTTTCATAAATTCCATTACTTTAACTAAACTATGCCAATCAATTACATAATAATCATAAATCCAACAAAAAATATTTACTAATCTAAAAACACAACAAAAATATATGTTGAATCACTACCAATCAAAGGAACATAAAAAATATATATATCAGACATAAAATACCAAAATTGATGTTTAGAATGCTTCCTTATCCAAAATAATTCATTCCAAGTTCTACTTTCTACATAAACATAATTCAAAGTAATAATAAGTCTTAATTCATAACCTAGTACAAATTTAAACACTACTAATTTCTATCATTTTTTTCAAAGAAACTTTCCAACCACATTGTTCAAAGCCTAACACTTTTGATCATGAATGTCTATGCTACCTTTCATTTTCAACCAAATAATCAAATGCAAAGATAAAGCTCATTGACAATAACTAGATCGTTAGTCAATTTTCGTGACAACCTGTAATTTTTGTTTCTTCTTCATTGCTCGAGCGATGGATTGTTCGCTCGAACAGTCTTGCGGGTCATCCAATACCTTTACAAGTTTGAACTTCTAGGAGATCGCGTTCTATGCTCGAGCGAAAGTTTCATCGCTCAAGCGGTCTTATGTCTCTGATGCTTGAGCACAAGTTTCATCGCTTGAGCGGTCTGTTTAGGTTTAACACTTTAAAAAGCCACTTTTTGGTCAAATCTAGATCATTTTCTCTCTTTCTCTCTCTCTTCTTCCTCTCTTCCGTCATTTTTTAAGGTTTCAAACTCTCTAGCTTGGTTTTCATCTATTTTCACTCACTTTCTACCCTTAGTTCTATATACCAAAACGTAGAGTACGAAGAGAGCTTTCTAGTAATCTGAGCGGTTCGTGTTTTCGTCGAAGTTGAATTTTTGGGTTTTCTCCTCTTCGTACTAGAGGTGGGGATTTCTTTGCTCTTTTCCAATACTTCCTTATAGATAGACATGTGGTATATTTCTATTGTATAAAAAGTACGATTTAGTTAAGTGATTTCAAATTCATGTAAAGGGGTTTTTGGGTTTAAGTTGTGAAAAGTAAAATTGTATGTTTTGGGGAGGTTTTGGTGTATTGGAATGTAGTCTATTTTGTTTATGTTATGAATGAAGGAAAAACTCTAATTTTTATTATTAAGGGTTTGATGAAATAAAAAGGGGAAAAGTTAAGTAATAGTTAATATTATGTATTATGCAGATTGTATTAATGTTGTAATTGCTAAAAAGGGAGCTAACCGAGATATTGAAATTGTTTGAGAAATATATGTTGAGTTGAGTTGAGTTGTGGTTTTGGTTAATTGTAGATTCGGGATTTTTTTTTTTTTTTTTAAAGAAAAAGAATATTTTTAAACATGGTTGGAGTATTGTGAATTGGAATAATAAGGAAATTGATTTTGAAAGGAAAATGGAATTATAACTCTTTTATAAATTGAGAAATAAATGGGTTGTAACATTTGATATATGTTATTAATGTTGTTGGGCTTATGTTCTACGAGAATTGGAAGATTGTAGTTATGTGTAATAAATACATGTGCTTGGAGGTTTGTCCTTAGTCATCAGCGGAGGATGACATTGATGTGTTGAATAGATTATGTGTATGTATTACACTTGTGTTATTATGCTTTTAGCATGTCATGATGGTTGGTAATGTATACTACGCTGAGAATGAGAGGTACCATTACCTTCCAACTAGTGCTTGGAGAATTGGCTACACTTAGAATGAGAGGTGCTAGTACCTTGATAGCGCTTGGAGAACATGGCAGAGGTACCATTTCCTTCCAGCTTGTGTATGGTAAATTGGCGTTTAGTTGTGGAAATGTGTATCCTTAGCCTACCATGCTTAAGGCAAGTAGAGCATGTGTTGGGGGTTTCAGTGTTGAATCAGTTTATCTGTGTATATTATCTGTGGTAACAGTTTGGTTAATAAGGTCGGGTTGTCTCATGTGATATTGTCGTAGCCTTCACATGTACATTATTTTCTTTTCGTGTTAAAGGTATTGTATGTAAGTTTATGTGTCGAATGGGTTGTAGAAATGTTTCATTACCCTTGGCTTAGGGCTTGGAAATGGCATTCATGTATTAGAAATGGGTGTATGTGATAGGTTGGGAGTGTAAGGAATGAAAGGTGATTTGGTTTTATGAACACGTTATTAAAAATGCATTGTTAATATATGTTCTTTATAAAATGGATAATGTAAGAGAGGAAAAAGAGAACGTTATGTATTGTTGAGCGAATTGGATGATTTTTTGGAAAAAGCATATATATAAGTATACTTTGATTATAAACCGTTACATTTTTTTATATTGTATGATATGAAGCATTCATGATCATAGCTATCTATATGTTGTTATTGTTTAGGATCATGTTGGGATCCCTATTGGGTTTTATGCTCATCCCACATTGTTAATCATTTTTTAGGTACAAGTTGATAAGTGATACAAGATCAATGATCTTCCTTACATGTTGGCCATGAAGCCTTTAGTTGTTAGCGGAATGTCGTTGATGTAAAGAGGGTTAAACCTTTTCTTTTTTATGTAATAGTGTAAGCATACGGGCAATTTATTTAATTGTAATTCATGTTGCATTTCAATTTGTATACGCGATTGAAGGAACCTTTATATATTCATGGATGTCAATGGATTTTCTTTCTGTATTGTATTAATGAAATGGACTACAATGACGGATTTGGTAATGTTAACCAGGTAATGAAAAGTGGGGCATGACAATTTTTTTATTGTTGAAGCAACTTCTCTAATTTGTTCAGATAACTTGTCATAGCTATCATCTTGGTCATGACTCCTCTTTTTTTGAGATCTTGCTTGATACGAAATTTCACTTGAAGAGGTAACATGTTCCTTTTGCTACCTCTTCCACATCAATGCCAAAATCAATTGATTCAGCAGTTTTTTCTTCGATATCTATGTCAACAAAAGACTTCGCAAAGCTCCTTGTTGCCATATCTTTACCAACGACCACAGCCATCTCATCAACAACTCAATTTTCTTGTTCAAATATTTCTCATGTTCGAGATGTGCCTGTTTAAAAAAAAAAGGTAAAAAAAACTAAATACAAATAGTTAGAAAAAGATAATTTAAAACTTGCAAATATTAATGAAAATAAATGTCATACCGACATTTCTTCTGTAATGAGTCGAATCAAATTGAATTTATTTATTTATTATTCTTTTCGGTGTTTGTTTAGTAATCTTCTTAATATGTTTGTGGGCTCAGGTATTGATTAGAGTTGGGTTGGTATGAATTTTCAAATTGTTTGATTGTGTAGTTATTATTGTTATAGTTGTGGTGTTGTTGGCCATTTTATTTAAATTGGTGAAAACAAATTATATTACTTCTCGATTTCGATTTCGATTTCATAATGCCTGTTTGGTAAAAAAAAAAAATTTAAATTATTCTTGGTCTTGAGTACTAAATGTGGATATAAAATTAATTTTTGGGATTTTATTTAATTAACCCAAACTATATTGTTGTAGCTCATATTTGATTATGTTAATGGTAGGGACCACCTTGAGTTTATTTAAATTATTTTATTCTTTAATCTCAGTTGGAGATTTATTATAAATTATTAAATTTCAGTCATTTTGGAGCCAATTGATTGAATCACAACTCGTTTATAACCATCTATTATTATTGTTGTTATTATTATGGTTATTATCATTATTTATTCGATTATCATAAAAGAGTTACGAATATTTATAGTGTACCATTAAACGAAATGTTTCAAATTTATGATGTTGTTATAATATAATCTCAATTATATATATACATACATGTATATATGGATATTTATGTAAATAAATAAATAAACAAGAAAGGTGTAGAAGCAGTCACGTGAAGGAAACCCCCCTTTTCCCTTCTTATTTCTTTTGATAGAGCTCTCTGTCTCTCTCTTTGCTCTCTGTCTCTGTCTCTGTCTCTCTCTCTCTCTCTCTCCCTCTCCCTCTCTCTCTACTTTTTTTTTTTTTTTTTGTTCTTTTCTCTTTATTCTCTATCAAACCCAAAAACTCTTATATTTTTTTTTATTGATCCATCAAAATCCATTGATATTTAGACCATAGTCCTTGAGGCTATTTTGATGAGCATCTCGAAGGGATCATTTAATCGGCAGGGATCGTTTTTCAGCGATGTTGATTTTTCAGGTTTTTCTCTCTTCCCTCTACTAAAGCTTGGGGTAAGGATTTTCTAAACCTTGAGTATGTGTTTTAGCTTTATTATGTATTGTTTTGATAATATAACACTCGAAGAGATTAGGGTTTTTATTAAAAATATATTTAATGTATGAAAAGGGAAAGATTCTTAAATATATTTTTTTAAAGTTTTCAACTTGTTAAATGTGCCTGTTGTGGGCCCAAGAATTTGAGAAATTTATCTTTAAAATGATAAATTCCCAAATTTTGATAAAACCCTAGGAACTTGAAATGTTAAAATTCAGATGTTTTGCTAAACTTATGAGAAATTTATAAGTGTTGAAAGCATGTGTTTATTGAACAAATAAAAATGTGAAAGTGGATGTGGAAAGGGATGAAATTAATGAGAATGTTGTTGAGAATATTGAAAACTATTGAGATTCCTTTTAGAAATTGTTTAATTTGAAAATATTGAACTCTTGAAAAAGATGGAAAATATTTATCATGTTGAGGTATTGAGAAATGTTGAAAAAAAACATATGCTATTTTTAGCATTATGAAAATTCTTGGTGAATTCTTGAGTTTGAATAAAAAGGAAAAATTGATGAAATTTTGGGAAGAATATATTTGATAGGTCGTTTCACACACCAAAAATAAACACTAAACTATACCAAATTTCTTAGAATAACGGTAATTCTAGGTATCGATCCATGGAACAAATGGGAAATTAAACTAATTTAATTGTTAAATTCCTAATTCAATTTTGATTAAAAAGATGATGATTCATAAACTAGTAATAACTAAAATAAACTAAGAGATTAAACTAGCAATTATAAGTAAAATTGGAATTATTGATTTTTGGGAAAAACCTAGGGTAATGAATTCACCACTAGTTACATAAATAAGGCTTCAATTTGAGACTCAATTATGTTACGGTTCGAACTAAATAATACTTCGCAACTACAAGCTCGAAGCATTGATCAAAAGAATTAACACGTTCAATGTATAGGCATGAACCATCTCAAGTAGTGTGAGTCGTTTGCTCTAAACTAGAGTAGCAACATGACTCGTCCCTCGTAGTATGGCTCGTCTCATACCTTGAACATGAAAGCACAGAAAACCATTACATGGGAAGCATTCAACAATCACAGAAAGAAGAATATTGAAGAAATAATGAAAAATTATATTTGAAAACTTCTTGACAACCATACAATTGTTCAAACCATTACATAAAAGAAAACAAAAAACAAAACCTATTTACTTGGCTAGGGTTTCATCAAAACCCTAGAAATAGAAGTCTAGCCACTCATGAAGGTGTGAGAAGAAGTAGAAGAAGAACAAGCCTCCATGAAATTATTTTTGAAGCTTGAGAATTCCCTCTCTTTAAACCCTAGCCTCTTCTTTTCCTTGAAATCTTTTCGAACCCTAAAAGCAGCCTCTTTTCTTCTTTTTATTCCTAGCGAAACAAACTTCAATTTTTGTACACACAACCCTAGGTGGGCCGCTTGAGCGCCCATATGGGCCGTTCGAGCGATGGTAGGCCGCACGTGCGGTGGAGTATGGCCGCACGTGCGGTGAGGTGGCAGGCCAAAAATATTCACTACTCGCATGGAGAATCTGCTTTTGCGCCACTTTTTGCTTGAATTTGGGTGTTGCCTGCCAAATCTGTACAAGTGCACAAAACACATCATCTCCACCAAATAAACAAAGTTCAAAGACTATAAATGTAACTTAAGTGGCCTCAATATGGTATCTTTCGGCCTACATCACATCCGCCATTACATTTTTCTAGTCCTCGAGCAAAACAATAGAAATAAGAAAAATAAAACGCTCTAAGCCACTTTCATAGGGATCATGATTGTATTTAGAATATGCAACAAGCCTTTAAACCACAAAGTTACCCCAAAGTGGACGAGTATAGTCTTGTGACAGTTTCCAGAAATGATATCCACAAACATTAACATATTCACATCTGCCTAACAACAATAAGTAATCACACTACTCCAACTATTAATTAGCTTATGTACCAATTACAATATGATATTAAGACATGCTGAGTCATTGAAGGCACAGTGGACAAGCATGAAGGAACCTATTGAGCAAGAACCACAATTCAGTTATTACAAAAGTTAAGTCCCCTGTACTTGCGAATGCTAGTAAACACATCATCAGTGCCCTTGGTGTAAAGTGCATTCCCCATAACTAGTTAACTGTCCACTATAATAGCCTAGTGTAACTCATAATAACACCCAACATATACAAAAAAACTAAACTTTTGCAACCAAGATTCTCAAATTTTTCTTTTTTCTTTTTGTTTTTTGTTTTTTGTTTTTTGTTTTTTAGATTGTGCAACGTCCTAATCCATTAAGCTTTCTAATCAATCCATGTAGCAAGCATTGGGCCAATGACTCCCAAACCAGACGGTTTTAGGGCACTAGGTGTAAAGGCACCCCTACGGGCTTAATAACTCGAGCTGAAAAAGGCTACAGATCCGAACAAGTCATTATTTTTCCTTAACTGTGCAATGTCTAGGTCCCATAAGCTTTCTAATTAACCTATGTAGCAAGTATTAGGCCAATGACTCCTAAACTAGACAGTTTTAGGGCATTAGGTGTAGAGACACCCCTACGGGCTTAATAACTCGAGTTAAAAAGGCTACGAACCCAAACAAGTCAAGTTTTATTTATTTATTTATTTTGTGAGAATCAAAGCTACTCATTTATTCTTTTCTGCAACATTAGCAATTATCAATGATGTACACCAGAGGATTAGAATAGAGAGGTCACCGCGATGAAAGTGTGTTCATGTCAATCAACGCATACTCATGACAAATGTACTAATACCACAAGCACAAACAACTCTTCTAGTGTAAACATCACATGCGAGTATTTACCCAATAAACCTTTTTCATACAAGTCCACTATGTTCCCCAATTAACATATGCTTATATCACCACCATACTAGCAAAAAGTGAACATCAAGTGAAGTGGTACAATCAAGTGCAGCAAGCACAAACATGAATTGTTTTTTTATAAATACCCTCACCCCCCAACTGGAATACAACATTGTCCTCAATGTAAGCAACTGTAAAGTAGATAGTAAAATGAGAGAGAGAGAGAGAGAGAGAGAGAGAGAGAGAGGATATTACCATAAGGCATAGACACATATCCAGCGATGTAGAGATGAACCAAACACATACACACACACTATTATTATTTTTTGTGTTTTTTTTTTTTTGACTATACAGTATAAAAGGAAAAGAAAAATAAAATAAAACAAAACAAGAAATAAATAAATAAAACAAACAAAGAAAATAAAATGGATATCATTAATTTGGATCCGACGGTGATGGAAAATGCTGCTCAAATAAGGCATGCATCAGCGTCCGAGTCTCGAATGCCTTATCATGAACCCTAGTGCCAAGCTGATCAAAACGCTACTGGCTCAACTCCCGGTATGCGTAGAAGTCAGTTTGCAGAGATACAACTAATCGTTGATACTCGAGCTGACGGTATTAACTTGGTCAAATGTCGTCTACGAGTAATCCCAATATACCTGATAGTCTATTCGAAGATCAACCACAGATTGCTGAATAGCGACTTCATTATCTAAAATAGCCTGATATTGCACGCACGCCATAATGGCAGTGGCGCTGGTACGGTAGCAGGCTCTGCCGGAACATCATTAGGATTTGTCGGGGCATCGGGGAGGACTAGTAGAGGCAACAAGCGAGCAGTGGTTTGGCACCATTGGGTTTTAGTATAGAGTGTTGGCAGCAGAAGCTAAACCTCATTTGGGTCAAGTGGGTAAGTCCTTTGGCCTTTGATGAGTGTTGTAATGAGGTTGGCGAAGGGGAGGGCCCATGTAGAACTACCTCGGGTGTTGCACAATTTGACCTCGTTCAGTATACAGGCCATTTGGTTGAAGATCAATGAAGGGATGTCGACCCAAAACCCAGAATCAAAATAGATGCAAGGTGCGGAGGAAGTCCCCTCGCCGTTCTTCCTTATGGCCTAGAGGTATGACATGCTTTTTGAGAACCACATCAAGGAAGATGAGATGGCGTGGTAAGTTAGCCCGATGGATGCTGGTGCGGTTATCATTATCCTGTCACCCCTCATAAAATTCGGTCACTACTGCTGGGACTATGAGTTCCCGAGTGAACACTGGGAATTGCTCTGCATTGATAGTGTGTACTGAGCAATTTAGAACCTCAGCAATGGAAGCTGGTGTGACCACTAACTTCACCCCATCGACATTGGAAAGAAGGGCTCCTGGGGCCTTGTCACTGATATACATGTTCTAATAAAAGACTCACACAATGCGAGGATATGCAGGTTTAGTGACGTTGCAAACACCCACGTAGTGGATTGGTGGGATCGGAAGAAGGCCAAGTCAAAGGGTGTGTTAGAGGCAATTTGTTTACCGGCCTAGACGGCAGTTGGCACATCCCTAATTGCTATGTTGGAGTTGCGAGGCCGTTTGGGTGCTCGGTGGGACAATGAAGCCATGTCTACACAAAATAATACAACCAACACAACCAAAAACGTGGAACTAGTATATCAGAACGCATCAAATAGTGCATGCACGCATGAATCACTCAAAACCTCATTGTCATCACATCACCGGATTTTTTTTATTTTTTTATTTTTTTATTTTTTGAATACTACCCTCAATTAACTTAGACTAAGTTAGCATGAAAAAAATTGACAAACGAAAATATGAAATACAAGGAATAAATAAATAAGTTAGTAAAGGAAAAAAAGAAGAAAATTAAATTAAATTAAATTAAAATAATACAAAAATTAAAATTAAATCACTAACCAAGTAAACTAACAATTAAATTAAAGTTAAAGAAATAAGAACCACTAACTAAATAATTAAACTAAACACTACATTAAACAAAATATAGGCAACCACAAGCTATATTATTATTATTATTTTGTTTTTTGTTTTTTTTTTTTTTTTTGGGCTGCACATGCACTGGAGATGGCCGCATATGCGGTGGTCAGTTGCTTTGATTCCCAAAAACTTTTTTTTTTTTTTTAAATTTTAGGATTGGCCGCACGTGCGCCGGAGTTGGCCACACGTGCAGTGGTCGGTGTTTGGTTTCCGCAAGAATTTTTTTATTTTATTTTATTTTATTTTATTTTTTTGTTTAATGTGAGGATGACAATAATGAACAATGATGATGAACAAAGCTCAAAAACCACCATTAAACTACCAATGTACTAATATTACAAGTGAAAACTAAGAAATCTAAACAAGAAGAGGGTGGTTACCTTGAAAAAGTACGAAGAAAAAGGACGAAGAAGAGAAGATGTAAGATCCGCCGAAAAAATAGCCGCCGGAAGGTTGCCAGTTGGAGAAGATGGTGATGCTCCAGTGGAAAGGTGGTGGTGAGAAAAGGCGGGGTCAAGGTTGAAGGAAGAAGGGTTAGTCATTGTGGAGTTTGATGGGTTTGTGAGTTAGAGTTAGAGAGAGAGAGAGAGAGAGAGAGAGCAAAGAAGATATGAGAGGTAGAGAGAGTGTGTGCTGAGAAGAGATGGTCAAGGAGGGGGTCTAGGGCTGGGCTTAAAAAAATCTACGCGAATTTTTTTTTTTTTTTAACAGACCACTCGTGCGCCCATGTAGGCCGCACGTCCGGTGAAATTAGACTGCTCCAGCGGCTGGGAAGCTGTCACGACCCGCTCCCCGTACCCAAGGGTTAAGTATCGTGATGGCCAGTAACCGAAGTTTGCTCCGGCCAAATCTTTAAACAATTACTAAATGCGAACGGAAAAATATTTAAGTGAGGGTACTAAAATAATCATTGGAGCTTCTATATAATTACATTGTCAGAGCTAAATTATGTCTACAAAGTGCTTTATGCCTACCCCACACGCTGGTCCTGACATGTCACCTGAAAGTGGTAAACAATTATAAGCACATGGCAGAGTGAGAAATATTATACTAAGAGCATAAGGGCATAAAATTTACCATGGATAATTATTGGCTAAGCAGAGCTTGATAGTAAAATACAGAATATATATCATACAGAAATCATTTGACATATAATACAAAAATTACATAAATAACTATAACCACGGTACGGAACAGAACAGGGGTCACTAGAGTGACAATCAGAACAGGGGTCAATGGATACATGACAAACAAGGGACCACAAAGTGGTCAAACAGGGGCCAATGGTTATTTAAGTCCCCCAAGGCGTGGGACTCCCGTGGTGATACTTACAAAACATAATTGTTTATAAGGTTATAGTCAAATATTCTTTAAAAGTAAAATAAACGTATCCATAGGTTTCCTTTTAAGCAAATAGAATTCAAAAATTAAACTACGTAACTGAAATAATAATATAGTTTATAATAATTTATAAAACATAACTTGTATAAAATAGATTTTGGTAAGTCAAAACATAAGTAAAATACATTTTGGTGACTCAAGGTATAATATAACCCACCTTAACTTTAATACCTCACTCTTTCTTTCCACCACGACCCTTTCAACTTCCATTATTTTTTCCTCTCTTTTCTTCCTTTCTTTCCTCTCCTTTCTCTTCTTTTTCTTTCTTTCTTTCCTGATCTTCTTTTTTTTATCTTCCCCCCTTATATAGAATGGCAGCCGTGGGCACCAAGCCACGCGGCTGCCAAGTGTCGCACCCTCATTAATAACTCTTTAATTCAAGCTTATCCTTAACTTAGTTATTTATTTATATTTTGACCCCTAAATTCTTAATAATTATATTATCTTATAAAATTACACATAATAATATATAATAAATTATATATTTTCCCAACTGTGATTAAATAATATTAGTATAAATTCCACAGAATAATTAAAAATTTGGGTTGTTACAGAAGCAAAATGGTTTGGGGCTTGGGCCGCTCGTACGGTTTGGGCCTCCGCTCGTGCGCTCTATATATATATATATTTATTTATTTTTTCAAATAGACCACTCATGCGCCCATTTGGGCCGCACGTGCGGTGAATATTGGGCCACTCCAGCAGTGCTCAAGCAGAATGCTTTTGGGCTTGGGCAACTCATGTGGCCTGGGCCTCCGCTTGTACGCTCAATGTTAGGATTGGCCACTCATGCACCCATGTGGGCTGCATGTGCGGTCTACTTCTCTTTTTTTCTTTTTTCTTTTTTTACAAACCCAATTACGACCCAAAAAAAAATTCAAACCATTTATACCTTCATTGCACATCTGAAATAAAAATAGCACTTCGAAAACATCAAAATGCTCAACAAAGGTATAATCTTCACACGAAAACCACATGTACTATTTTTCTCCCTAACAATGTTTTCAACTTTCCTTATTCTCCAACAGGGTGACAGACTAGGTTGATTCGGTATCCAGAATCGAGGCGCATAAAGCTAACTCGGCCTATGGGGCTGCCATACAGAGTTCAAGCCGGGATGGTTTTGAAGCAATCTCCACACCCCTGGGTATTTAAAATAGACTTTAGTCTCGAAAATTCCAAACCTTTGCCTTCTAGGCTTTGCCATTCGAACTCTAGTTTCCACCATCTCAGTTAGGCTCCTAGGAACTCACTTTGAACACAGTTAGGTAGCTATACCAGACCATCAGATGCCGTTCGGAAACGGCTAACACCAAAGGAATTACATTTTTAGAGGATTTAAAATCTCCTAGACTCAAAACAATTACGATGGAAGATATATTGGGTCCATCAAGTGGACAACCTCAATCATCTCCCCTCTCTCAATACAATCCATATAATGTTTCAATCCTTGGCCATTGACTTTGAAGGTCGTACCATCTTGTGGATTTTTTATCTCAATCGCCCCATGCAAAAAGACTTCGATAACCTTATATAGGACATCCCACCGAGACTGGAGTTTACCTGAGAACAACCGCAATTTAGCATTGAATAGACACACTTTTTGGTAAGACTCGAAGGACTTACGAGAAATGTGTTTATCATGAAATGCCTTAGTCCTGGCCTTGTAAATTTTGGAGCTCTCATATGCATCATTGCGGAGTTCCTCTAACTTATTGAGTTGGAGTTTTTGATGGTCACCGACTTTGGCCATATCAAAATTGAACTTCTTAATGGCGCACAAAGCCCAATGTTCTAACTTAACAGGGAGATGGCACAGTTTCCCAAACAGAATCCTTTATGGACACATCCCGATGGGTGTTTTATATGCAATGTAATAGGCCCAAAGTGCATTAACTAACCTAGTGGACCAATCTTTCCTGTTGGGCCTCACAGTTTTCTCTAGGATATGTTTAACCTCCCTATTAGAAACCTTTACTTGACCACTAGTCTGAGGATGATAAGGAATGCTAACTTTGTGAGTAATCATGTATTTGCGTATTAATGCCTCGAAAAATCAGTTGTAAAAATGTTTGTCACCATCACTAATTATGCCATGTGGGAACCCAAAATGACAGAAAATGATTTCATGGAGGAATTTAACCACAACCCTATGGTCATTCGTTCAGGTGGCCACTGCCTCAACCCACTTGGAGACATAGTCCACAGCTACCAAAATGTATTCAAATCCAAAAGATGGTGGAAAGGGACCCATAAAGTCGATGCCCCAAACATCAAAAATCTCAATAATCAAAATAAGGGTAATCGACATCATATCTTGTCGTGACATAGAGCCCATTCATTGACAATGCACACAAGCTCTACAAAAGTTATGGGCATCTTTGAAGATAGAGAGCCAGTAGAACCCACATTGTAAAACCTTGGCGGCCATTTTCTGCCCACTGAAATGGCTGCCACATGCATGAGAGTAACAAAAGGTGAGAATGCTATGGGTTTCACTCTCAGGCACACAATGCCGAATCACTTGATCCGAACAATACTTGAATAATTCTGGGTCTTCCCATAAATAGTGCTTGACCTGTGAGAAAAATCAGTCTTTGTCTTGCTTAGACCAAGTTTTAGGAATTTTCCCAACCGCCAAGTAATTCACTATGTGAGCAAACTACGAGAGGGTCACTTGTGACAACACAAAAAGTTGCTCGTCCGGAAACGAGTTTTGCAAGGCTAAGGGATCACTCATGTGCTCAATAAAGATTCGGGATAGATGATCTGCAATGAGATTCTCAGATCCCTTCTTGTCCTGGATTTCTAGGTCAAACTCCTGAAAGAGTAGAATCCACCTAATCAACCTAGGTTTGATCGTTTTTTTGGACAATAAGTACCGCAAAGCAGCGTGGTCAATGAACACAATGACTTTAGACCCTAAGAGGTAGGACCGAAACTTATCAAGTGTAAAGACAATAGCTAGTAAGTCTTTCTCGGTGGTAGTATAGTTTAATTGAGCATCAAAAAGAGTGTGACTAGCATAATAGATAGCATAGGGTGCTCTGTTCACCCTTTGGCCCAACACAGCCCCGACAACATAGTCCTAGGCATCACACATGATTTCAAATGGGAGTGACCAATCTGGTGATTTCATGACTAGGGTGGTAGTAAAGGCCGCTCGAAGTGTTTCAAAGGCTTTCAAACATGCATCATCAAAGATAAAAAGTGCATCCTTAGCAAGTAAACTACACAAAGGACGGGATATTTTGTCTTTGATGAATTGATAGTAAAAACCTACATGCCCTAGGAAAGATCGAACCTGACGCATAGAAGTGGGTGGAGGAAGGCCTGCAATGAGGTCAACCTTAGCTTTGTCTACCTTTAAACCTCGAGGGGACATAATGTGTCCCAACATTATACCCTCACGAACCTTAAAATGGCTCTTCTCCCAACTCAAGATCAAGTTTGCCTTAGTACATCGCTCTAAGACTCTAGTCAAATTTCTAAGGCATTCCTCAAAAGATGGTCCAAATACCGAGAAATCATCCATGAAAATCTCTAAAAATTTCTCCACCATGTCAGAGAAAATAGCCATCATACACCGTTGAAAAGTCACCGGTGCATTGCATAACCTAAAGGGCATGCGCCTATAAGCAAAAATGCCAAAAGGGCAAGTGAATGTGGTCTTTTCTTGGTCAACGGGGTACACCGGAACTTGATTATACCCCTAGTAACCATCGAGAAAGCAATAGAAGCTCTGCCCCGCTAACCTCTCCAAAATTTGGTCAATAAATGGCAATGGAAAATGGTCCTTCCTAGTCACGGAATTCAGTCTCCTATAATCAATGCACACTCGCCACCCAGTAGTGTTTCGTGTGGGGACTAACTCTCCTTGCTTATTCTCAACAACAGTGATGCCCGATTTCTTGGGCACCACATGTGTGGAACTCACCCACTTGCTATCCGAGATGGGGTATATAATACCCACATCCAACAATTTCAACACCTCTTTTTTTATTACCTCTTTCATATTAGGATTAAGCCTCCGTTGCATTTCACAAGAAGGTTTGGTGTCCTCCTTTAGATGTATATAATGCATGCACACGTAGAGATCTATCCCTCACAAATCAGCCACTGACCACCCTATAGCACTCCGATGTGCCACGAGAACACTCATTAATTGACTTTCCTGCTCAGCAGTTAAGTCAGATGTAATTATAACCGATAAAGTATCCCGATAAAGTATCCTGAGGCCCTAAAAAATATTTCTTGAGTGTGGCCGAGAGTGGCTTTAACTCAAGCGTAGGTTGTGTGACTAGAGATGGTATGGCAGGCTCCCTAGACAGAGGAAGAAGGGGCTCAAACCGGGCTTTCCACAAAGGAAAATCCGGTGTAAGAGAATAACCAAATAAAGCATTCACTTCCTCAACTGACCTGTCAATATTAAAATCTTCAAACCCAAAATGAGCTAAACAAGCCTCTAAAGGGTCCTCTACAAGAATGGAGTGTAAAGCCTTTCCTAATATCTCCCCTACAACATCCGCAAATAAGCACTCCTCTTTTTCATGGGGTTGTTGGGATGCTTGGAAAACATTTAGTTTCACTTGCATATTCCCAAATGAAACATCCATAAGCCCAGTACGACAATTAATACATGCATTAGCTGTAGCCAAGGAAGGTCGACCTAAGATCAGCGGGATTTGTTTCCTAGAGCTGGCTACCTGTTCCATATCTAAAACCAAAAAATCAACAGGAAAATAAAACTTGTCGACCTTTACTAGCACATCCTCAATCATGCCACGTGGTACTTTGAGGGACTGGTCAGCTAACTGGAGTGTGACAGTAGTGGGCTTCAACTCGCCAAGCCTGAATTCCTCATACACAGAGTGCGGCAACAAATTGACACTAGCCCCTAAATCTAACAAGGCCCTATCAATGAAATAGTCCCCTATAATGCATGCAATGGTTGGGGCATCCGGGTCTTTAAGCTTATGGGGTGTGTCACTCAATAAGAGGGAGCTTACTTGCTCCGTGAGTATGACCTTTTGGGACACGTATGTCCTAGATTTATGTTTTTGCGTACAAAGGTCCTTCAAACATTTAGCATAGGAGGGTACTTGTTTAATCGCCTCCAATAGGAGGAGGTTGATTTTAACTTGTTTAAAAAAACTCCATCATCGCTTCCATAGATGCCGCCTTCTTATTAAAAAGGGACGGCGTATCAAGGCATTGGGGAAAAGGGTGTCTTAGACTCATGTGAAGTTCTAGGGACTAAGTCATCCCCCTTAAGTGTTTCTCCCTCACCCTTGCTCTCATTGGGTTTACCATTGTGGTCACCCTTTTGAGCCTTAGTTGCATCAGACGGAACTGGTCAAGACTCTAACTCCCTCCCACTTCTCAAAGTGATCACCGCTTGCACCTGTTTATGGTGCTTTCCATTCTCACTCAACCCCTTTGCCCCATATTGACCCTTAGGGTTGGCTATAGTTTGACTCGGTAATTTTCCCTCCTCTCTCCTATTTATGTTATTAGCCATTTGACCTAATTGGGCCTCTAGCTTAGCAATGGAGTGAGTATGGGAGTGAACTATTGGTGCTAACCCCTTAAGCTTTGAAAGAACTTCCAACACCTGAGTCTCAAAGGCTAAGTTGCCTTGAGGAATAGGCGGGGGTTGTGGTTGTCAGTAAGGTTGTGGTCGGTGGTAGGAAGATTGGTTGGCAAAATTATTAAAATTCTGCCTTGGTGGTGGAGGGTTGTACAAAGTGCCTTGTGAAAGAGGTCTCCGTGAAAAGTTAGGATGGTTCCTCTATCCCAGATTATATGTGTTAGAATATGGGTCATTACCCAGATTGGAGAAACCTTAAGTAGCGTTCACATGCTCTTGGACTAATTCGGGAAATTGTGATGCCCAAGGGTACTCACTCAAGTCATGAACAGGGCTCACACAAATAGCACATGCCTCATGAAATTGAGGTTGTGGTTACTGTGTAGGGGCATGTCCCGAAGCTAATCCATTTTGTGGGACAATGCCTCTACTTGTTAGGCTAACTCTAGGTTTTTCCCTACCTCATAAATGCCCTTTCTTTTCGGGGCTCCAACTACCAGTTACCGGACTTGCCAGGCTGCGGAGGCGTGGTGATGGGAATTATCACTTAGGTTCTCAAATAATTGCCATGCCTCGGTGTCATTTTTGGACATGAATGTCCCATCACACGAAGAATCCACCATTTGACAATGAGGCTCAATTAAGCCATAGTAAAAGGTTTGAACAAGTTGCCAATCAGGCACTTGGTGGTGAGGACATTTTTGGAGAAGGTCACGAAGTCTTTCCCATGTTTCATGAAATTGGCCACCATCAATTTGAGCAAAATTGGTGATGGCTCGCCTGAGTTAGTTGGTCTTACCAATGGGAAAGTACTTCTCCAAAAACTTTCGTTGTAAATGGTCCCATGTTGTGACAAAATTAGCAAGTAAGGAGTTCAACCAATGCTTGGCTTTGTCCTTCAGTGAAAATGGGAACAGTCACAACATTAAGGCCTCATTGGTGAAATTCTAGATCCTCACTGTAGAGCAAATTTCCAGAAATTCATGCAGATATTTGTAAGGGTCATCATGAGCTAGTCCATGGAATAATGGGAGCATTTGGATGGTGCTGGACTTAATCTCATAATGAGCAGCAATGGTGTCGGGTAACTGAATGCATGAGGGTGATGTATATACAGTGGGTGTGAAGTAATCGTTAAGGGTCCGATTGGGCCCATTTGGGCCATTTGGGTTCTCTATCTCTACTGGTTCAAAGTATGGATATGGATATTCAAGCCTAGGAACACAAGAAGAGGCTCTAAGGTTCCTAAGAGTCCTT
This sequence comes from Camellia granthamiana, assembly GCA_036172215.1. Classification (NCBI taxonomy): domain Eukaryota; kingdom Viridiplantae; phylum Streptophyta; class Magnoliopsida; order Ericales; family Theaceae; genus Camellia; species Camellia granthamiana. The sequence continues at coordinate 91,465,616 of CM069912.1, forward strand.
TCTAGTTCAAGGTCCAAACTCCACAATTCAGGGCGATACACACACGCACACTAAGTTCTGACTCTTGTACACTAAGTTATGGAAACAAAATACCAAAGGGGAAATACTCACAGCGGTTTAACGAAAACGCTTTACTCATCTTGCGGGTGCTTGACGTGTAGACCGTTGTCTCTAACCTACACTTGAGCTCTCTATTTTTAGCACTTTGGTGCTTCGCTTGCGAGTATTTGCTTCTTTTTTTTAAGCACTTTAGTGCTGCGGGTTTGTTTTGAAAGCTCGGTTACGCTCCGCTTGTACTTCAATGATAGCTCCACTTGCAAAAACTCTGCACACTTAGCAACACTAAAATATAAAATCCTAAACTACAAATTGAAATAAGAATGTAACTTTAAATTAATTAATTTACGGCTCCAAAATTTAATGAGTCGTTTCACACATGAAAAATAAACACTAAACTATACCAAATTCCTTAGAATAACAGTAAGTTCAGGTATCAATCCACAAGGACAAACGGGAAATCAAACTAATTTAATTGTTAAATTCCTAATTCAATTTTGATTAAAAAGATGATGATTCATAAACTAGTAATAACTAAAATAAACTAAGAGATTAAACTAGCAATTATAAGTAAAATTGGAATTAACAATTTTTGGGAAAACCCTAGGGTAATGAATTCACCACTAGTTACATAAATAAGGCTTCAATCTGAACTCAATTATGTTACGGTTCAAACTAAATAATACTTCGCAACTACAAGCTCGAAACATTGATCAAGAGAATTAACACGTTCAATGTATAGGTAGGAACCATCTCAAGTAGTACAAGTCATTCGCTCTAAACTAGGGTAGCAACATGACTCGTCCCTCATAGTATGGCTCATCTCATACCTTGAACATGAAAGCACAGAAAACCATTGCATGGGAATCATTCAACAATCACAGAAAGAAGAATATTTGAACAAATAATGGAAAAATATATTTGAAAACTTCTTGACAACCATACTATTATTCAAACCATTACATAAAAGAAAACCAAAAAGAAAACCTATTTACTTAGCTGGGGTTTCATCAAAACCCTAGAAATAAGAGTCTAGACACTCATGGAGGCGTGAAAAGAAGTAGAAGAAGAACAAGCCTCCATGAAATTATCCTTGAAGCTTGAGAATTCCCTCTTTTCAAACCCGAGCCTCTCCTTTTCCTTGAAATCTTTTCGAACCCTAAAAGCAACCTATATTCTTCTTATTTTTCCCAGTAAAACAGACTTCAATTTTTACGCACGCAACCCTAGGTGGGCCGCTCGAGCACCCATGTGAGCCGCTTGAGTGATGGTGGGCCGTACGTGCAATGAGGTGGTAGGCCAGGAATCTTCACTACTCGCACGAAGAATCTGTTTTTGCGCCACTTTTTGCTTGAATTTGGATGTTGCCTGCCAAATCTGTACAAGTGCACAAAACACATCATCTCCACCAAATAAACATGTTCAAAACTATAAATGTAACTTAAGTAGCCTCAATGTGGTACCTTTCGGCCTACATCAATATTATAATTTTTGATTAAGTTAGAAAAGAGGAGATTGAACATATGATTGTTACTCCTATGTTGAAATTATTGAAGATATAAGATTATGAATTATATTTGTCTCTTAAAATTTATATGTTGTATAGAGATAATTGTTTGGGCAATGGTGGAGGGTTGTATTGATTGTTGTAGAAATTGTATGTGAATTAGGAAAATTGATATATTTGCAAATTCATGTATGGCATTGAACATTACATAATCTTATGATTTAATCATCGCATTGGATTTAAGAAATTGATTTTCAAATTCATTTATTGAGAATATTTGAAAGGTATTGAGTTATGGGGTAAATACGTTTGGTAAGTCTGGATAGAAGGTGTAGATTGGTACTGTTTAAGTTGACCTGAGTGTCCAAGGTGAAAGATCAAAAACACGCACGAAGTTGGTAAAGTGGACATTGGTAGTACGAGTTATGCCTACCTGCAAACACTAGCCTACGAATTACAGGTGTCGTATTTACCGCCCCTTGTTCTATTAAATGGATTATTGAATTGGTTAGGTTTTTGAAGAAGTGCATGGCATGAGAATTTCAAAAAGAGAAAACCTATGATTTTGGCATTGGCATCTCATATGCATTGCACCTCATGATATTATTAAATTGTGTGCACTTTATTTAGATTATCTCTGCTGGGCTTTATGCTCATCCCTTAGAGGAAACCATTTTTCAGGTGATTCTGATGTGCCTTTGCCGAAGTGAAGGCGTGAAGGATCTTTTTGGAGCACAATGCTCAGTTATTAATTTGTTTTGTTTTGTCTTGCAAGCCATATCTATGTATGGTTCGAAAACCACTTTGTTGTAACCGAGCAAAGCCTTGGAATTTGTAGCCATTAGGGCATTAATTTGTATTTAAATTGGTTTAACTTATTATTATCATATGCTATAGATTCATATATTAAGGATGATGAAAATATGAATGCATGTGGTCACTCTTTTGTTAAATATCACGTTGAATGTTATTAAGGGAAATATGAGAATTTAGTATGAATATTGGTTATTGAAATGTCTATAATACTCGATGTTCCTGTATGTTAATAATTGGAAGTAATGAGGTTCGAACCACATATTTGAGTTAATTTGGATTTATCAGATGCCAATATTTTGGGGGCGTTACATCTTCATCATATGCTTTTCTATTATAGGTGATCATTTTGAGGTTGTCATCCCATCCAAACCCACTCTTTCTATAACGAAGTTCGGTAATAACATTCCATATGGATTTGACGGTTTTGAGATGGTTTTCCACATGATTAGATTAGCATTCAACATCAAATTTCTCATTAATTGCTTCGGCTACTCGAGCAAATGATTTTGGTTTAAATGTAGTGGATGTCTTATTTCCTTTGTTAGCCTCTTCAAAATGTATCTCAAGCAACATAGTTTGCATAAGTTTGACCATATAAAATTCTTGTTTTTACTGTCTTTCTCCTTATCTTTTTTTGATGCCATTGCTACAATGTCAGTCAAAAGAACAAATCAAACTTAGTATAGTTATAGAGAACATAAACTTCAATCATAAATCTCTATTTTATATATAGTTAGTTCTTGTTTTCTTAGTATTACATACTTGAGTGAATTTTGCTGTTAATATAGAGGATATGAATTTACTTTTTTTAACATTTAGTATACATACTATACGAACACAGGAAATTCCATACTTGATGTTGAAGAAACCCAATGAAGAAGATGATCAGAGCCACCACGTGATCGCCATCTACAAGATAAAATTTCCCCAGTCAATGAATGATTGGGGGTCCTCCGATGCCCAACTTAGTCCTCCAATATTATAAAAATATTTAATGGACAAATTAAATACATAAGACAACCTACCTCAACCCATGGGAGTGTGGTCTATTTATAATAACCAGTGTCTTGCCTAGCAAGTAGTTTGAGTACTCCAGAAGTCCTTTTCCAAAGGACTTCTATATCAATGCAATCTCATCTCATGATGAGTTATAATCCATATATAATATTGTAGTAGTATTTGATTAGGATTTGACAACTGCCATACACTTGATAATCTATAACTGCGCCATGTGGCAGTGTTGGGACCCACATAATTATTGTGATGATTATTATTCTCTCTTAATCGCCGCCAAGCTTTCATTCTCTTTGAAACTAATGAAAAAGTGAAAGTTTTTCTGTTATTGTTCTGATAAAAATAGTCGTGTAATATTGCCTGGCTAGAATGATATACGGGTGCTAAAACTTATTGTCACAGCCCAAATCCAAGCATGACCAGCCGTGGCCCACAAGGCTTTGGCCCAAGGCACACGTAAGCCTAAACACGAAACCATAACCATATAGAATAAAAGCAATAGTAGACCCTTGAAATAAATAAATCTAAACAGGATCTAGTCACAAGTCACAAGTGTAACTTGAGCAAAACCAACCCTAATCAATACATCTATATATCTATCTAGTGGGACACAAATAGCCCACATAACGAAATAATCCTAATTGAATCTCAACCAAAATGTATGCACCAAATTGACATAAAAATCTAAAAATAATAAATGAATATCCTAGAGGTCCATAAAATAAAGTCACTGCTAAGCTATGAGTCCACTCTAAGTCCTTCTCTTACCTAAAAATGTTAAACAACTAAGTTAACTGATAGCTCAGTGAGTAGAAGCATGGATAGTAAATACAATTTGAATAGGGTTCAATTCCAAAATAAGATGTATATAACAGAAAGTAGGTTGGCATATCGTTTTGACAAAGATGATCTGATTCAAAAATAAGATTCCACAGTTTAATAAAAATAATATCAATATCTCTCAAGAACACAACAAAGGACAATCTCCACTTAAAACAAACAATAACATAATCACTATCATAATCTAGGTACCGAAAATAAGAAGTAGCACGCCACAAAGTTCTCAAGGCAACAAGCCCGTTGGATCCAACATCAAACTAAGAGTCATCCTTGGGATGGCAACCCGAGCCTTTTCTCTAAGGCAATCCGATTAAAGGTCACCTGTCTAGCCCAAGTCTATTCCTTACAATCGTTGAGCACTAGAGTTATCATAGCCCAACCCAGATCTGTTCTTTAGTGGCCAGAGTCACCAAAACACAATGGAATAAATTCCCTAAACTTTTATATATATATGGTTCCAATAATCAATATAACTCAGTTTCGCAAAACATGGTAGTTCATTATTACAGACATGAGACCATATCAAATAATTTACTATATGCCAAGTTCACACATGTTTCAGAAATAGCTTAGTTCCTATAATATAATAATTTTATCAAAACAATTTAGTTCTAAAAAAGAAATAGTTAAATTTTCCAATAATTTAGGGTAAGGGAACATTTATAAAAAAAAATATGTAGCATGCATCTACTCACCTCTCACCTGAAAATGGAACAATACAATCCTTGAATAGAGTACGAAAGTCCAACTAGCGCCCTAAACCAAGTATGAAAACTACACGTCACTACTAAGTAATAATAAACTAAGTAACCCCAAGCTAAAGTGCATTAACATAACTCAACCCAACTTACCGTTACTCTTAAATAATACCTAAGTTCATGTTCTTAAAGGTCTCAAATTACCCAAGACATGGGTTTAGGTCAAAACTTAATTAAGTGTCGCTTTGAGATAAAACAGAATTTTAAATAAGTTTTCCTAATCTATTAGCTAGTTTTGAAAATTAAAAACTCACACTACACCATTCGAAGAATTTCAAAACCCTCCAGATATCAACTACTATGTGTTAAGTTTCAAACCTAATTGGTTTTACTTGATTTTCTTATCATAAGAATTATTCACAATTAATTATATCCACATAAGTAGCTTTTTGCAACACTTTAAATAAATTGAGGTTCTCTTACTACACACGAGCAATCAACGCATGGCCAAAAATGTAAGAAACTAGAGTCGTCAACGGTTCTAATGGCACTAATTTGGTAATTTTTAAATATATAGCCAAAGAGAACCATATTTTTAAAGTCAACAGTTTGTGCAGACTTTTGGAAACATAAACCACACCCATTAATTCTCAACAACAACCACCAAACTAAAGAAAATAAATAATAATAATAATAATAATAATAATAATAATGCTGGAAGATAGTTTATGGTCGTGCCGGACTGTTGTAGAAGCAGTCGGGGCTAATGTCGGAAGATAGTTCATGGTCATGCTTGGCCCAACATATCTCAGTGGTAATTTGCCCTTAACACCAAATAGGGTTTACCCTTTCATTGGAGTCACTTTTATGAACACATGATCCCCAACTTCGTATTCTCTATCTCGCCTTCAGACATCTGCATAACTCTTTTGGCGGCTTTGTGTAGTTTTCAACCTCTGTTGAACCAATTTCACATTTTCAGTTGTTTCTTGCACAAGTTCTGGTCCCGACAATGGTTTGTCACCTACTTCAGCACAACAGATAAGAGAATGACATTTCCTTCCATACAGGGCTTCATAAGGAGCCATCCCAATACTTGAATAATAGCTGTTGTTATACACAAATTCGGCCAAAGGATGGTAAGTCTCCCAATTGCCCTGAAAGTCTAACACACACATCTGTAACATGTCCTCCAACGTTTGAATGGTCCGTTTAGATTGGCCATCTGTCTGTGGGTGATAAGCGCTACTTAATCTCAATTCCGTTTATAGCCTGCATCCTTTCCATGTTAAGCTTGGTTTGACATGTGCCCATACTTTCCTTCGTTGAAGCATGGTTCTGTAATAATGTGTACGCACCTATTCCACTAAGAGAATTGTGGTCTGAGGGTGTCAACACCTTTTCTGTGTTAGACGTGGTCTAGTTTTGTGTTCATACCTTTACTAGGTAGAAATGTGGTTCGGCTTACGCCTTACTCACTTCATCAATTGCATCGTAGTTTGTTTTGTTGTATTCAGCATTTAGGATCATGATCTTTCCACAGCAGATCATTCCTCACTTATATCATGCCACCTAATTACTTGTATTCTTTCTGCGAAACACATAGTTCTACCTGTGTACACGCCTATCCCACTACGAGAATTGTGGTTTGAGGATTCCGGCACCTTTTCTATGTTAAACGTAGTTTTATTTTGCATCTCCATCCCTTTATGATATTTGTGTGGTTTTGCACTGCTTGTGGTTTGATTATTTCATTGCACTATATTTCATTTACACTGCTTTGTTATATTGTGTATCATTTTGCATCATGCCCCTGAACTACGCTGGTTTGAATCCTTGCAAAGGGATACGTAGGCAACCTGTGGGTTTAACCATTTGTTTCTGCGTTTACATTTTGTTTATTTGTCCAAGTCTTCGGCCTTGTAAAAAATGGGTCGTCTCTGGGCTTTGACATTCAATTCCGGCCATGTAATTCACAATCTCATTGACATACAAATTAGCCAACTTATCCGCATTATACAAAGATTTGATAGGAAGAAAATGGGCAGACTTAGTTAAACAATCAACAATGACCCAGATAGAATCCATACCTTGAGAGGAGTGAGGCAATCCCACAATGAAGTCCATGGTAATGTGCTCTCATTTCTATTCTGGTATTGGAAGCAACTGTAACAAATCAGTGGGTCGTTGATGTTCGGCTTTAACTTGTTGACAGTGTAAACATCTAGGCACAAAATCTGCAATACACTTTTTCATTCCTGGCCACCAGAAATTCTGTTTCAAGTCATGATACATCTTCGTATTTCCCGGATGCGTAGCGAATTTCGAGTTGTGAGCTTCAGTCATAATGCGTTTCCTCAAGTTAAAACAGTTCAGTACATAAAGGCGATTCTGGAATTTCAACACATCATTGTAAAGCACAAATCCCGGTTTCGATTTTGAATCAATCTCATCAATAATTTTCCTCAAGAACTCATCTTCGCGTTGTTTCTCTTTAATCTCTTCAATGATTGCAGGCTGAGCAGAAATGGCGGCCAAGATTCCGCCCTATTCACGTAACACAATTTCAATCTTATCCTTCTCCAAGTCACATAACAACTTTCTCTGGCTGGTGAGTAAACATGACAAATTGGCAATAGATTTTCGGCTTAATGTATCTGCAACGGTATTTGCCTTCCCTGGATGATATAGAATTTGTAAATCATAGTCTTTGATCAATTCTAGCCACCTTCTCTGTCTCATCACTACAAAAAAAAGCACTTTTAGCGACCTTTTTTTTAGTCACCAAAAGTGTAATTTTGGTTGCTGAAAGTATTCGCAACATCAACAAAATCGGTTGCTGAAGCCCTGTCACTAAATGGTTCGGCAACCAAATAAATTTTGGTCGCCTTATAAATAAATCAGCGACCAAATATTTTAGTCGCCAAAAGACTAAAATTTTGTTGCCAAAAATTAACATTTAGTTGCTAAAGGTAGCATTAAACGGATGACATGTTAGGTTTTAGCGACATATAAATGCGTCACTAAAAATATCTTTTAGTGACTAAATGAATGGGTTGTTGAATGTTAAGACTTTTGGCGACCAATCAAGTTTTGGATCGCTAAAAAAATTATTCACACATACTTTCAGCAACAGAAATAAAGTGTCACCAAAAGTAAATTTACAACTGAAAAGCCTGTCACCAAAAATGCATTATTTATAAAAATAAAAAAAATTCTTTTACAATTTCCCTGTTCAGTACATAATTCATAAACGTATAAACATAAGCAAATATAATTCAAATTAATACACTTGTGCAAAGCATTCAAAAGTAGTAGCATATTAAATATAAGTAAAATATCAAATCCAAAACATCCAATATAAGTACAAATCCCTTACAATCCCAAACTTCAAACATGTAATTCCAAAAAAACTTCTAAGCTTGCAAATTCATAACAAAAACCTATGGCAAAATATATCCAAAAATTCAAAATGTAATCCTTTGATGCTCCCCGACCTATGTTCCATCCATTGCCAATCTGTCCAACATATGAGAAAAATTACAACGTTAAAATGTTAATAATAAAGTTCTTGGTCTGAAAACATTGGTTTCACATTATAGATTAATAAATTAGGAGCAAATTTTCCTACGGTGAATTATAAGATTTCAATATACCAAAATCACAAAGTAACACGTAATTCACTAGTTAAAACTTGGCATATATGAACTAATTACAAGCACTATCTCTACAAGTTTGTAAATCAATCACATATTGTCTAACCAAAATCTAGCTCAAATTATGTCATAATGGAATACTGATCAAATCCAATTTCAAGTTTCCAAAACAAGAGCAAATATCAACTGAGTAGGAGCTACCAATGGAATGAGATTTCATCCAAAATGCTACCTTTACTTTCATGACTAAATTGAAATCATAAGGACCTAAATCTTAAACTTGAGGTTGCTTTCACTTACATTAAGGTCAAAAAGTTGCTCAAATAAAAACTAGAATGAATATAAATAATTCGATAGCAGTGTGACTGTGACTTCGCAGATCTTCCTATGGTTGGCCTCTTCAAAAGTTCTGAGGGCATCTGCTCTATGAACCGATATGACTATGACTTGGTAGATTTTCCTATGGTACTTCTTCAGCAGATATGTCTCTATTTTTATGATTTTAGCGTGGTTATTGTATATAACTACATTTAGTTGTTGTAGCTGCATATAGGAAACTTAAACTTGGTAATGCTAAGCACAGGGACTGCTGTCCTTGCATTAATAGATATTTTAGTTTTTTTGACCTGTGAGTGGTCTGTACCAAGTTTCAACCTGTTGCATTTTTCGTATGGTGTATTTTGTCATTTACATATCGCAAGCACTAGTTTTTTATATAAATAAAAATAAACAAAAGCATGCACAGATGTAATACTAGCATTCTTTGAATAGATACACACCAAGTGAAGTTTATATACTTGAATGATTAGGTATCATTAACCATTTATTCACATCCGACATGAAAAGTTACAGTCCAGAGACATTATGTTTCATAATGTTGTTTCTTAGAATTTGGATAAATTCTAATTATCTCACAAGTGTTATGAACTTTTGTAAGTTCCATTAAAATAAAATTTTAGAAAAGATAGAAAGAAATATAATTTGTAGCTACTCTAGTACACAAAGTTTACTAGAGATAGGAAAATTGATGTTTTTGTATAACAGTACAGGATAGCGTGTGATTTTAACTATACAATAAGGATATAAAATTTAAGTCCAAACTATGTACTTGTCCCACTTGTGTGTGTCAATGGTGTTACATATATGTGCTGGTGCATTGTATGTTGCATAATACAGTTAAATTGTGATGCATATTTAAACCAAACTAAACTAAACCTTGTGTCACACTAAAACCAAACTAGGCTTGTCCTAGTTGGCTATATGAATTTTTTTTTCACCATTTTGCTATATGCTCAGTTAAATTAAATAAATTCGTATCTTTTTTTTACTACTACATCTGCTATCTGTCAATTTATGCATTCCCCTCTCCCTAACATTTTTATTTATGGTGATTATTCAACTTTTTCTTGCATCTCAACCAACCATTTTAGCCTATTCTTGCAACTTATTTTCAATTTATATTACTCCAACTTAATCAACCAGCAACAATCAAGAAGAAGGATCAACCAATAACAATCAAGAAGAACAATACATCAACAAACAAAGCAAACTAGCCAACTGAAGTGCATTATAGCAGCAACTTGTTTTAACAAATATATTAAGTGAAGTGTTTTTAGTGATCTGAAAATTAAATTCTGAAAAGTATACTTACAGAGCAAGCTGTCAATAAAATTCCTCTGATGAACAATCCTCTTCATCAACCTACATGTCTGCCTTATCCTTGTGCATCCTCATAAACTTTTTAATCTCTTCAAACCTTTTGTTTTGCATTTCAATCTTTCTAGCTTGCTTTTGTGTTACCAGGTTCTGGGCTGCAATTTGTTCTTGCTGGACCTCAGCCAAATTCTTCAATGACTCTATTTGTTCTTGTAGGCTCGAAACCACCTCAACATGTGCTTGTGTACTAACGAAAGATTTGGATGAGGATGGTTTTTGACCAACTCCAAAGCCCTTTATGTATCATGATTTACTCGTTCCAAGAACTTCAATTGACAGCTGCTCCTAAGTTAAAGGTACTGCCCCAGGCTCCAAAGACTCTTCACATCATTTTTCCAAAGCTTCCTATCAATTTGTAAACAACTTTAACAAATATAACCAATTACATAAATATGTAACTATATTAATTGGCATACTCACCACATATTGGGGCTATCCAATCCGCCTTTCTCTTGCTCCAATGGGAATCTTTATAGAAGTCTACAATGTCAACCTTCGCAGTACACTAATTCCATCAATTTAAAAGTAAGTATACATAATTAATTTTAACTCAATCACACTTTCAAATATATTAAATGCATCACCTCTCTATACATTGCAGCTTGAAATGACTTAGAGCCCATTGTATGATTATATGGTAACTTCGATCGACTATTCCTCCTTTTTTCAGCCAATTCCTACAAAAGTAATTGATTAGTAAAATTAAATTGAAATTGAAACATGATTCTTTAAGTTATGAGATTTTACCTGATGATCGCCATTAAGCCATACATGATTAATCATGTATACCCAAGCCTCAGAGTCGACCCCTTTGTATGGCTTAGTGTAAGGGTCAACACCAGCTTCTACCAACTTCGAGTAATGCGTCTTCATCTTGTTACGCCAAACTTTTGTAAAGGGTTTTACATTTCTTGTCAATTGCTTTCCGAACCTCTTTATCCTCATCATAATCAACAATCTCAAATTTATCCGACAAATATATGAATACTTTTATTAATATTAAAATGCAAGTAATGGTGATAATCTAACTATTTTAAAAACAATAAATACAAGTACCCGAACTGCCTGAATGATTGGGGCTTTATGAATCTCGTCAATCTTATCCCACTTACTTATTCCAATTATAGGTGCAGCCATCCTTATTTGTAACCCAATTTCATTTGCAAATGGAGTGGCATAAGGGCCTACTGGCACCTTGGCATCTGTAAGGACCCAAACAGGAAGTTTTTTGCCGCCATTTTTAGCTATAAGATGCGCTATGCTCTTCCCTCGAGTCTGACCCCTTACCTGTGTAGAATGGGTACGCAAAGTAGGTGTAGATGGTGCAACCTGGGTAGTAGCTTCATTTGTAGATGGTGCAGCCAGTGTAGTAGTTGCATTTGTAGATAGTACAGCCTGAGCAGTAGTTGCATTTGTAGATAGTGCAGCCTGGATACGTAGAGCATTTGTAGATAGTACACTTTGAGCAGATGGAGTTAAGTTAGATGGTGCATGTTCAATAGGGGCAGCAACTCTAGCTGGAGCTTGTTGGGTAGGTAGAGCAACTTTAGATGATGCTGCACTTCTAACTTTACCAGGGCCTGCCATCTACCACAACAACTCAACAATTACATGTGTGAAGCATATGTAAAATAAGCATTTACATTAATATCAATGGATGTATGATAGAATCAATATTAGCACATAAGTGACAACTAAACAATAACATGACATAAGAAACAAAGAAAAATGGAGAAGGAGAAACAGAAAGAGAGAGGGACACACACAAACACACAAACACAGATACATTGAAACATATTATTGGATAATCATTGTGCTCAAACTCAGACAAGAACGGCACTTAAACAACAGTGTCATACAAAACATAAAAATTTAAAGTTCCGTGTCAAAATATATTACAATCATAATGGCTATATAGCTCATCTTCTCAGATAGTGACAATGCTCTTAGAGCATCATTCAACAATTTATCGAAGTTGTGCACATCCTCTTCTTCAACATTATTAGTCACATCATCATCATCGTCCTCTTCATCCCCCTCATTTTCATTATCATTCATGATAGTCCCTATGTAAACATCTTCTAACAAATTTGGGAATTCATCTTGATCTCCGTCTGTATCTTCTTCCATTCTATCCCCAACACTTCCAAAGTCATTGTGGTTGTCATCATTCAATGCATGAGATTCATTCATGGGAACAAATTCCCCGTGATGCACCCAAGTCTTATAAGAAGGGGACATACCTTTCATGACCAAATGATACTCCACAATTTTACTAGTGTGTTGTTCACAATTCAAACAGTCCATACAAGGACAACAAATCTTACTATTTGGCCCTACATTTGACATTGCAAACTGAACAAAAGCCTTGTAACGCCTCAAAAAAAATACATACTATTGAAATAGTAATAATAACCATGGCTCTTAAGAGTTACAAGAAATATCCCCAACATATTCCATTACATAATCTCAATGTTTATAAAAGAATAATCTCACATTCGGTTATACATTCAATGAATCCTAGAACATGAATATATAGCATGTAGAATCATTCAATCAAAATAAGTAAATGCCCTCAAGGGCTTACAAGTTCCAAGGCTTAAACCCGGTTACACAAAAATGGTCTCTCGGACCCATACACGAATAACCCTTGGCTTACAAAAATTACAATCACAAACAAAATAGAGCCTTGTGCTCTCAATACATACTTCTACGCCCTAGTTCGGTGGGTTCACCACGTCTTTTCCTGCACCAAAATCCCATAGGGGTGAGCATAAAACCTAATAGAGAATTCTTAACAAAGTATATACATTTATGCAAGATTCCCAATATGAAATACACATCTCAAGCTATGCCTTTTTAAAAGAAGACTTCATCTTTCTTATTTTGAAAACTACTATGCTCAAAGATAATTTGAAATCTCAATAATTCAGAAATTTACAATTTTGTTTAAGGGGCAGTAAATACGACTCAGGTAATCCCTAGGTTGGTGTCTGCAAATAGGCATAACTAGCACTACCAAAACCTCACTTTACCGGTTGCTAACCGGAAGGAAAGTGGTACCTCCTCTACACGTGTTTTCGGTCTTTCACCCCGGACACTCAGGCCAACTTAATCAATTTCATCTACACCTCCTATCCGGACTTACCAACGTATTTACTCCAAAACATTTCAATAGTTCTCATTTCAAAATATTTCTTTCTCAATGTAAGGTTTCAAATCCCAATTCAAGGTTTTATAACAAACAATGTATTGAAATGCCCATGCAACAATTATCCATGTGATGCAATAGTTATCCATTTACGAAACTACCGCACAAATGCTCCGTTTGTGATCAAACATTTCCATTTCTCTATCCGATGCATTTCACAAGATCATCACATATCCATATGAACCCTTTAAGAGTAATAACATTTCGTTCCCAAACATTTTCAACAAACTTATCATTTCATGATAAGTCACATTTTAGTGCATCAATCACCCAAATTCAATGATTCTCATATTTCAAGAAAATTTACCATTTACTAAGTAAAACAAGAGATTTCTCAATTACTCACTCTTTTCAACATTTTAATAGATAAACATTCACAATTTCTCAACATCTCCCATAAAACCTCAAGTTCTAGGTTTTTGCCAAAACTCAACATTTTTTTTATAAACATAAAGAAATTTTTTCCAAAAGAAACCTTCATTCATTTTGGCACCCAAAGTAAATATGCCCTTTTTATCCATAAATCCCCAACATCATTTAAAAAAAAAAACCCCAATTTATTCTAGGTTTTCTCACCATATTCTCACATCTCCAAAACATTTGAATGAATCACACCAATGGCACCTTCCTTCTATCAATAGAGATTTTAAAACCCTCAAGTGATTATTTAAAAGAAAAGAGGTAATCCATTTTTCAAAGATCACACACCTTCATGAGCCAACAACAAAATTTCAAGCTATTAAAGGAGGTTTAAAAAAAAAAGACATCAAGATCTTGCAAAATATATATATAACTCAAAGAGAGATCCCTACCTCAAGTTCTTGGAGAGGAAAGAGATGAAATCCCCAAAAATCAACAGTGAGGAATCCCGATCTTCACCGCACACAATGTAGCTCTCAAAGGGCTCTTCAACTTTGATGAAGGAACTATGGGAAATTTCTAATGGATGTAAGGAGATCAAGGATTTGATCTTGTTTTGGTGAAGAAAATATAGAGAGAATGGAGAGAAAAGAGTTTTTAGAGAGAGAGAGATGCAATAAAAGTGAGATACAACCAACCCAAAGAGAAGAAAAAGCAGAAAATTCAGACTCACCTACCACCGCACCTGCGGAGCATGCCTTCCACACGTGCGGCCCTCCCTCCCCCGCACCTGCTGCTCCAAGTGCTTTTATTTCAGTATGCACTTAGTCACTCCCCCCTTGTTTTCCGCACGTGCGGTCCCTCTTTCGCACGTGCGGCCCTGGTTCCCCAACCTAGAAATTTTCCAGTTTGATTCCAGACACTCCGGACTCGACCATGTACCCTCCAAAACAAGTGACACTCAAACCTGGAATAAACAAGGATAGAAATTTGAAAAAAACTTCCGAACGCAATGAACCCAATGAGAGCGATGAGTGAAGGGACTCACGACATAGTCAGTCATCACAAGCCTTCACCCCATCTCGATACTGGGAACTCATTCTATTCTTAAGTAACATCCAACTCTTGTCCATATTTGGTCACCTACAAAGCCAATGTTATGTGAAATTCCTTTATTATTATGTACACTAATATTCAATAGATAAGTGGTCCTATCTCATTTATGAATGCATAATGAAAACATATACTAAAATGGGATTGGGGTGGGTGCTGTAACAGCCCCCTGTTATGACAGCAAAAGGCTCACTGTTTAGGTAGTTGCTTTGTTAAAAATTAAAATAAAAAAAAAGAAAAAAAAAAGGGAATGCAATGTAGAGTAAAGGGTGAAAAAGAATCATATAGTAAGTGATGACATAGATATATACCTTTAACTCAATTAGGCATATGTAATTTGTTGACAAGTTGTACTAACAATAATAATTGATAAACAAGAATTACTATTCAAGTAAAGCATGCAATGTAGAGTAAAGGGTGAAAAAGAATTATATAGTAAGTGATGACTGTTAGGGAAAATAATTGATTCCCCACGAGTAAATTAATCAATGGAAATAAAAACTAATACGGAAAAATTAAATCAAAAGCAACACAAGAATTTTTACGTGGTTCCCTCAATGTGAGGTACGTCCACGGGATCGAAATCCGATTCCACTATCAACCAAATAAGTTTCCAAATGATTACAAACGAGACACGAATGGTCTCACAAAACCACCCTTAGGTGAATTCCAAATAATCACAAATAAACAAGAGGAAAGACCTCACCAAATAGATAAACCAAAATCTTCAGAAATCAGAGTTGAAGAAGACCCAAAATAATCACCCAAAACAACTTCACCAAATCAGCCGAATTTGTCAACAAAATAAGTGAAGTTGACCCAAACTTTTTCTTCTACTAAATTGATGTGCCCAATGTTTAGCAGCCGCCCACACCACTTCAGGTTGAGCAAAAAGCAATACCTAAATATTGTGAATCTAGGGTTTTTTACCAAAACCTTAGTTGTTTCCAAACTGAATTGGATCACCACAAAATTATATATAATATATAAAAATATATTATAACTAATACCAAATTAAATTGAACTCTTTTAATAAACCAATTGGGTCCCACACTCCAATAAGGAGGTATACCCAACAATTCTCCCCCTACCGACTTAGGTGGAGATATCAACCATACCCGCCAAAGTTCGACACTTCAAATGTTTATCCCTTGACAAAGTCTTAGTCAACATATCCAAAATATTATCATCCGTGTGAACCTTTTCGAGTTGCAACAATTTCGAATCTAACACATCATGAATCCAATGGTATTTCACATCAATGTGTTTCGATTTCGAATGAAAAGTAGAATTTTTGCTCAAATGAATAGCACTTTGACTATCACAATAAAGCACATACTTTTCTTGCTTCAAACTCAACTCTTGCAAAAATTTCTTCAACCGTAACTCTTCTTTGCAAGCTTCCGTAATGGCAATAAATGCAGCTTCGGTAGTCTAGAGAGCAACACATTTTTGTAATTTAGATTGCCATGCCACAGCTCCCCCTGCAAAAGTCATCAAATACCCCGAAGTAGATTTCCTAGAATCAATATCACCGGCCATGTCAGAATCTGTGAACCCATCAAGCATCGGCTTACCATCCCCAAAACACAAACACACCTTCAAAGTCCCTCGAAGATAACTTAGAATCCATTTAACCGCTGCCCAATGTTCTTTATCCGGATTAGAGAGAAAACGACTCACCACACCAATGGCGTGAGCAATATCCAGCCTTGTACAAACCATGGCGTACATCAAAGAACCAACTACTGAAGCATAAGGAACTTTCAACATCTCTTCTTTGTCTTTTTCACTTGTAGGACATTGATTCGAACTAAGCTTGAAGTGACCCGCAAGTGGACAACCAACCGGCTTTGCTTTATTCATGTTGAACCTCTCAAGAACTTTCTCAATGTAGCTTTCTTGAGACAACCAAATCAGTCCCTCTTTGCGATCACGAACAATTTTCATACCAAGTATTTGCTTTGCCGGTCCCAAATCTTTCATAGCAAAAGACTTGCTCAACTCCAATTTCAACCTGTTTATCGTGGTAGAATCTTGACCCACAATTAACATGTCATCAACATAAAGCAAAAGAATAATAAATTTACCATCTAGGAAATTTTTCACAGACACACAATGGTCCGAAGTGGTTTAAGAAAAACCATTATTCATCATGAAAGAGTCAATTTTTTTGTACCATTGCCGCGGGGCTTGCTTGAGGCCATACAAACTTTTCTTCAATTTGCAAACAAATTTATCTTTCCCTTTCTCCACAAAACCTTCCGGTTGCTCCATGTAAATTTTTTCTTCAAGATCACCATGAAGAAATGCGGTCTTCACATCAAGTTGCTCAACTTCAAGGTTCATACTTGCAGCCATGCCAAGTACAACCCGAATAGAAGACATCTTCACAACCGGTGAGAAAATCTCGTCAAAGTCAATACCTTTCTTTTGCCCAAAGCCTTTCACAACAAGACGTCCCTTGTACCTGAGATTCTTGCTATCATTCTTCAATTTGAAAACCCACTTATTTTTCAGAATTTTCCTCCCTTTAGGCAACTTCACTAAATCATAAGTGTGATTTTCAAGTAAGGAATTCATCTCCTCTTCCATGGCCTTTTTCCAATCATCTTTCTTTGCATGCTCAATTGCTTCTTGGTAGCTCTCAGGCTCCCCTTGATCAGAAATCAATACAAATTCATTGGGAGGATACTTTCTTGAAGGTTGTCGGTCCCTTGTAGATTTCCTCAACTCAAGTTGTGGTGGCGTTTCTTGAGTTGGATGCTCTTCCTCAATTTCTAGCTCAACTTCATTAGGATTAGCATCATCCTCCACATCTTCAATAGGTGGCTGCACATCTCCCCTGTTTTCATCATCAACTGAAGATGAAGGAGATGAATCCATGTTAATGAGATCACTAGTTTTTGGCTCCGGTTGATCACCTTTGCCAAAGTCTTCAATTGTTTGGTCTTCAAGAAACACAACATCACGGCTTCGAATGACTTTCTTGTCAACTGGATCCCACAATCTATACCCAAATTCATCACGTCCATAGCCAAGAAAAATACATTGTCTTGACTTACTATCAAGCTTGGACCTCTCATCCTTTGGAATGTGAACAAAAGCTCGGCAACCAAACACTTTCAAGTGCTCATAAGACACATCTTTGCCGGTCCAAACTCTTTCTGGAACATCACCATTCAAAGGATAGAAAGGAGACAAATTGATCACGTCAACCGATGTCTTCAATGCCTCACCCCAAAAGGATCTTGGCAATTTAGCTTGTGAAAGCAAACACCTTGTTCTTTCCACAATGGTGCGGTTCATCCTCTCGGCAACGCCATTTTGTTGAGGAGTCTTCTTAACTGTCTTTTGATGCCGAATACCTTGGCTGCGAAAATACTCATCAAATGGCCCAATGTATTCACCACCATTGTCTGATCAGATGCACTTCAATTTCTGCCCTGTTTCTCTTTCAACCATAGCCTGAAAATGCTTAAATACTTCTAGAACTTGATCTTTAGTTTTTAGTAGAAAAGCCCAAACTTTCCTTGAATAATCATCAATGAAAGTAACAAAATAAAGTGCACCACCATGTGTTCTAACTTTTAAAGAACCACAAACATCCGAATGAATCAACTCCAAAACATTTTCTTTTCTAGAAGCAACATTTTTATGAAAAGAAACTCTATGTTGTTTACCCGCCAAACAATAAACACAAGTTTTGAGATGTGTACCTTTCAAACCGGGTAGAAGCACTTTCTTGAACAATACTTGCAGCCCCTTTTCACTCATGTAGCCAAGCCGCTTGTGCCACAATTCGGTAGAAGTATCATCTTCAAGTGCATTGACAATACCTTTACAAATTTTTCCTTGCATCGAATAAAGTGTATGAGTCTTCTTGCACTTAGCCACCACCAAAGAACCCTTTGTGAGCTTCCATATTCCATCAACAAATTTGTTGTTGAAGCCTTCATCATCTAGCTTCCCAGTAGAGATCAAATTGAGACGAATGTCGGGAACATGCCTCACATCTTTAAGCAACAACTTGCAGCCCAAATTTGTTTCCAAGCAAACATCACCCATGCCAATAATCTTCGACAAACCTTTATTACCCATTCGAACAGAACCATAATCTCCTTTGGTGTAGGTAGTGAAGAAATCAACTCGAGAAGTCACATGAAAAGAAGCACCGGAATCAATCACCCAATTGCTCTCTTGGCCCACAAAATTAATACAATCATCTTTACAAACGACCATGAGATCATCGGTAGTAACTGCCGTTGTGTCTTCTTGCTTCTTATCCACACTCTTGTCACGCCTTTTCTCCTTGTTCTTGAGCTTTCGGCATTCCCGCTTCATGTGCCCTTTCTCATGGCAATAATAGCACTCAATATCTTTCTTTGAAAAAGAACCATCTTTTGATTTGTCACGGCTTTGATCACGACCATGAGGAGTCTTACTCCTCCCCCTTGTTTTACTTTGGCCTCTCACAACAAATGTTTCTGAATAAGAGGAACCCGCTGATTTTCTTCTAGTTTCTTCATTCAACAGGCTACTAATGACTTGGCCCATTGTGACAACTCCATTGGGCGCCGAATTACTAACGGTCACAACCAAAGTCTCCCAACTTTCGGGCAAAGAACTAAGTAGCATCAAAACCTGCAACTCATCATCAAAAACAATTTTCATAGAAGTAAGTTAGTTAACAATACTCTTTATTTCATTCAGATGTTCCGGAATAGGGCTGCCCTTTTATATTTTAAATTAACCAACTTATGAAACATAAAAGCTTTATTTGTGGCTGATTTCCTATCATAAAGGCCTTCTAATTTTTTCCATAAATTATGTGTTGAAGTTTCAGTAGCAACATGATGAAACACACTGTTATCAATCCATTGACGGATAACACCAACAGCTTTTCAATTAAGCCTATTCCATTCATCATCTTTCATACCTTCGGGTTTGCCACTATCACCCTCAATTGGCCCATACAAATCTTTACAAAATAATAGGTCCTCCATTTTAGTTTTCCAAGTTACCCAATTGCTTCCATTGAAGCTAGACATACGACCCACATTCCCCTCCATTGATTTACACAAATAAATAGACCAAAATAAACCGTAAGCTCTGATATCAGTTGTTAGGGAAAATAAATGATTCCCCACAAGTAAATCAATCAATGGGAATAAAAACTAATGCGGAAAAATTAAATCAAAAGCAACACAATAATTTTTACGTGGTTCCCTCAATGTGAGGTACATCCACGGGATCGAAATCCGATTCCACTATCAACCAAATAAGTTTCCAAACGATTACAAACGAGACACGAATGGTCTCACAAAACCACCCTTGGGTGAATTCCAAATAATCACAAATAAATAAGAGGAAAGACCTCACCAAATAGATGAACCAAAATCTTCAGAAATCAGAGTTGAAGAAAACCCAAAATAATCACCCAAAACAACTTCACCAAATCAACCGAATTTGTCAACAAAATAAGTGAAGTTGACCCAAACTTTTTCTTCCACTGAATTGATGTGCCCAATGTTTAGCAGCCGCCTACACCACTTCGGGTTGAGCAAAAAGCAATACCTAAATATTGTGAATCTAGGGTTTTTTACCAAAACCTTAGTTGTTTCCAAACTGAATTGGGTCACCACAAAATTAGATATAATATATAAAAATATATTATAACTAATACCAAATTAAATTAAACTCTTTAATAAACCAATTGGGTCCCACACTCCAATAAGGAGGTATACCCAACAATGACATAGATATATAAATTATAATTGCTATATAAATTATGGTCTTCAGATCGTTACATATTAGTTTAGTTATTTTTGTAAAAGCATATTCATTTATTTTAGCAATTTGACTTATTTTTTTCTTGAGTTAGACATGGAATTGAGATTTTTGCAGCAAAACACAGCAACCACCCCCTAATTAGCATATTTGGGCTTATCTTATTTATATATCAAATAGTTCCTTGGATCATCTAATTGTTTGTCATATCATGAATGCTCACAGTAGTAAAACGAAACTAAGAATACAATTAAGTGAATCCTCTAATAGCCACAAATTTAATAAAAAAGTGTCAAAATTCTCTAAATAAATTAAAAATGCCTTAACAAATAGTCAACTATTACTTGATGTAGTAATTGCCCCCAACGAATGAGTGCATCTTTTTTATCTCTCTGCATTAACCGATAACCTATAACCTTGGCAATTGTAAATCAAATTTTAAATTAAAATCGCACTATACATGAAATTAATTAAGAGTTATGGGCATGAAATGAATGTCAAATAACATATAAGGATACTCATGGATATGTGCAAAATAAACAATTCGCCTACACACCTAAATAAATTATTGTACTTCTACTTCTAGAAAACAATTGAATCAAGTATTCCCAACCTAAGCGCCAAAAGAATGTTTCTAATTTCGTCAGTTTAGTGTTATGTGCATACATTGGAAACTTGGATTGAAGCAATTAAAGCAATGGCATGGCATGAAAGAAGAAAGAATAAGGGATAAAGAATAAAAAGAGAAACAAAGCACAATGTGCTACTACTACTAGCTGCCAGCTAGTCTTTGCTGGTTTGCTAGTTGAAGCTTTGTTGCTGCTGGAGCAGTGTCGCTGTCCTTGGTGGCTACTGTTTGCTAGCCTCTGTTGCTGCAATGTTGTTACAAGTGTGTGGCTACATCTAGGCTGTTGTTGGTGCAATGTTGCTGATCTTGGTGGCTGCAGCTTGCTGCTGCTGTTTTTTTCTGGCTCTGTTTTCTAGGTTGTGTTGGGCTGTAGCCACACAACAAACAGGCCACACCCAATATACAAACCAGCAGCAGCCATACCCTATATGCAGAGTTTCCTTTATTGTAGCCTATAAATAATGTCACACACTGAGTACTTCAAGAAGGGGAATAAGATAGCCATACAACAAACAGCATAACAACATAAAGGAACAAAGCAGCAGTAGCTATACAAAGCAACTGCTGCAACAGTAGCCACACCAGCAGAAACCACACCCAACAGAGGGACAAATCAGATTATACACAATAGAAGAACAACAACAGCTCAACCCTTGATGCAGAACTTAACTTGATCAAAAAAAAAAAGGGAAAAGCTACATGCATTATACCTCAGCTACATGTGTTATGATCTGTAAGCTTGTGTTGTACTACATTTTTTTTCTGTTTTTCCTTTTTGAAAAATTTCTTTTGTTTTTTATTTTACAAGATGCCTTTTGTTCTTAAAAGGAGATACCATCCCTGAAAATATGGGAAGTAAGGTTTAATCAATATGTCCCAAAACACATCATATAATTGAGACTACCCTTTGTTCATAGTGCTACCCATGTTTTAATTGTCATATATATATGGGACCTAATGTTCAATGATGAATAATGTGAAACAATGAGAGATAATGGAAATGAACACAATGGTTTCAAAGCTAGGTAGCACTAAGTGGCACATAACCTTTGGAAAATTATTCATGAACATGGGGTACAAAACTACAGGTATTATAGTGTCACGCCCCAAGCTCCGTGACAACGCCGCACACTCATATAAGTGAGCATGCAAGGCTAAAAAATCCAATCACATAACCCACATTGTAAAATTCTCAAATTAAATCCTTAATTGTCATAATGCCAAAATCCATAAAAATAAATAGTTCTTATATGAAAAAGTCCACCAAGTCCACTAATAAAATCCATTAACAAAACAATAATCCAAGTACTTAAATCATAGTTCTACTCTTGGCACAATATAATAATTTTCCACGCAGCTCTACTCTTCAAAATCTGAAAAAAAAAAATAAGGGTAAGCTAGAAAGCCTAGTAAATAACCAACCATCACTGCTAGCTGGATCAAGTATACAAAAATAAATAAAGAAATCGATAACTAATAAATATAATTTTCTACAGTTCAATAAATGAACAATTATTTGTAAGATGGTTTCAAAGCTAAAAATAAACAATGTACAATACATTTTAAATAAAAAGCCAATGTGATAATTCAAAGTAATTCGTTGTTCAAATCGATGGTTCGATATTCAGATAGT
The DNA here is from genome assembly GCA_036172215.1 of Camellia granthamiana. Taxonomy (NCBI): domain Eukaryota; kingdom Viridiplantae; phylum Streptophyta; class Magnoliopsida; order Ericales; family Theaceae; genus Camellia; species Camellia granthamiana. The sequence continues at coordinate 91,488,655 of CM069912.1, forward strand.
TCAATGATTCGATTCACAAAACCCGAGTCTTAATGACTATGGTCACTTAGCCCGTGACAAGGCCCAGAACCACACATAGGCCGGTGGTAAAGCCCCAAAAGAAACTAGTTTCTGTGCCAATAAATAACCCCCATTGGCTAGGGTCCAAATCATAGTCAGACTAGAGTGATGTTCAAAATTCAAACAATACACAACTTTCAAATAAAATATTCGATGTTTTCGGAATAAACATTTGGTACAATTTTCAGAATAGTTTTACAAAATATTCAAATAACTTTCATAATAATATTTGATGTTGTTTTATACTTGACCCATATTTTATTTTAAGAGAACAGGAAACCTACGAATAAATATTTATGATTTTAAACGATTCGATAGGATTAAAAATAAACCAACAGTGATAGAGGGTTACTTACCTCAAACAGCTAAAATAATAATTCCCAAGCTAATCTCAAATTACCAAGATCCACCTCAATCTCACAAACCTAATAAAATATTACACCGCATAAACAATTATTATGTGCACCCATCTATCTCTTCTTGTAACAACAATAAAATAAATTAACCCAATTGCCTATTAAGAACTCCCATAATTTAGCATCAAAACAAAGCCATCATGGTTCCGAAAATTCTCAACCCATATTATTCTATTGTTGTTTATATACACGTAAAAATTTGTAATTGCTTGTAATCAATCTTGTATCCCACAAACACACCACCATTAAACCTAACCTATCACATATTAATCTCAAAATATGAACCTCCCAAACGGAATACAAAAATACACTCTAAAATTGAGCCAAAAAATTTGAGACCCCCAACAAAGACTACATCAATATTTTTATTTAATCATATATGCCCATAAAATCATCTATTAATATATTAACACTAAAATCATAGATAGGAACACAATAAAATAAATCTTACCTAAGTGATGAATAAAGCAAAACCACCACTCTTATGAGTCCTCCCTCTTCCTTGGTTTTGGTTTGGGTTTCTTTTCTTTAGTTTTAAACTTGTCCAAACCCTTGCTTGTTGCCTTGCCTACACCTACGCCTCCCCTTGTTTGTTTGTGTTGTTTTTTTTTTTTTTTTTTTTTCCTCTACTACTAGATCTGCCGCAGCAGCCACCACAACCTCAAAACATCTATTTGTTTGTGTTTCTATGTTTTCAAGACCTAAAGCCCAAGTGGGCCTATAACCCAATCTCCCAAAATTACAAACTTAACCATCTAAGTAATAAAAATTAAAAAAAAACCACCTCATAACTAATTCCTTGCTATTACTAAAATGACCCATATAATTAATTTAATTACCAATCTATCCAAAAATAATAATATGCAAAATTTGGGTTTTACATTCTCTCCCCCTTAAAAGAAATTTCGTCCTCGAAATTTGACATACCTGGAGTCTCAAAAAGATGTGGATACTTCAGTCTCATTTCATCCTCAAGTTCCCAAGTAGCTTCTCTTTCCGAGTGATTACTCCATTGAACCTTAACATAGTGAAAGACTCGACGCCTCAAAACCTGTTCCTTTCTATCAACAATTCGTATAGGGTGTTCCTCATAAGTCAAATCCTCCTTAAACTGCAACGGTGCATGATCAATCACATGACTAGGATCCGGTATATACTTCCTTAACATTGAGACATGAAAAACATTATGAACTCCAGCTAGTGAAGGTGGTAGGGCAAGTCTGTAAGCTACCTCACCAATTCGGTCTAAAACCTCAAATGGCCCAACAAATCTAGGACTCAATTTACCACGAACACCAAACCTCATTACTCCTTTCATAGGAGACACCTTAAGGAATACATGGTCTCCAACCCCAAACACCAAATCACGTCTCCTGTTATCTGCATAACTTTTCTGTCTACTCTGTGCCGTGCGAAGTCGCTCTCTAATAAGATTGATCTTGTCCACTGTTTGTTGCACAATCTCAGGCCCTAACAACTTCCTTTCACCCACGTCATCCCAACAAATAGGTGATCTACACTTTCGTCCATATAAAGCCTCATATGGTGCCATCTGAATGCTCGCATGATAACTGTTATTATAAGAGAATTCCACTAAGGCCAAATGCTCATCCCAAGAACCTCCAAGATCGATAACACAAGCCCTTAACATGTCTTCCAAGGTTTGAATAGTTCTCTCTGACTGTCCATCAGTTTGAGGATGAAAGGCAGTGCTAAAATTCAAACTAGTGCCCAAAGCTGTATGCAAACTCCTCCAAAACATAGATACAAATCTGCTATCTCTATCAGACACTATGGTCACCGGAATACCATGCAACTTCACAATCTCCTTGATATACAATTTTGCAAACTTCTCTAAGGAGAATCCTACCTTAAAAGCAAGAAAGTGAGCAGATTTGGTCAATCGATCAACGATAACCCAAATAGCATTGTTCCCACCTTGGGTTCTAGGCAACCCTGTCACAAAATCCATGGTAATATGTTCCCACTTCCACTCGGGAATAGGAAGAGGTTGTAACTTACCTGCAGGTCTCTGATGTTCAACTTTCACTTGTTGATATATCAAACATTGAGCAACATACTGAGCAATTTCCCTCTTCATATTATTCCATCAAAAGTTCCTCTTCAAGTCTTTATACATTTTAGTGCTCCCTGGATGTACATTATACCCTGAACTGTGAGCTTCTCTCAGGATTTCTCTCTTAAGCTCCAAATCATTAGGCACACACAACCTCTCTCCAAATCTCAAGGTTTCATCTTTATGCATACAAAATTCTATCTGTAGCCCTATTTCCATTTCAGCCTTAAGTTTTTGCAACTGAGGATCTCTTCCTTGAGCATCTTTAATTCTATCAATCAATGTGGGTTGAACTCTAAGGTTTGCCAACTGCACTCCATGGCTATGCCATCTAATCTCAATATTCAACCTCTGCAAGTCCTCCAAGATATTCTTTTGGTCAGTGATCAAGGTAGCCAAATTACTCGGGGTCTTTCTACTCAAGGCATCCGCCACTGCATTGGCTTTTCCTGGATGATAATTGATAGTCAAATCATAGTCCTTTAATAGCTCCAACCATCGTCTTTGCCTCATATTTAATTTTTTTTTTGAGTGAAAATATACTTCAGACTTTTATGATCAGTGAATATCTCACATTTCACCCCATATAGTTAGTGCCTCTAGATTTTCAATGCAAACACCACTGTAGCCAACTCCAAATCATGCGTAGGGTAATCTGCTTATATGGCTTCAACTGCCTAGGCACATATGCCACTATCTTAACGTTCTGCATCAGGACACAACTCAAGCCCATCTTCAATGCATCACTATAGATGGTAAAACCTTCATCTCCGGACGGAACTATAAGTACTAGAGCAGACACCAATCGACTCTTTAGATCCTGGAAACTCTTCTCACAATCATCAGACCATTCAAATTTTACCCCTTTGTGTGTTAAACGAGTCAAAGGCATAGAAATTTGGGAAAATCCCTCAACAAACCTTTTATAATATCCTGCTAAACCCAAGAAACTACGAATTTCAGTGACACTAGTAGGCCTATTCCACTCTACCACCACCTCACTTTCTTGGGGTCAACAGACACCCCGTCTTCAAATATCACATGACTAAAAAATGATAGACTCTCCAGCCAAAATTCACACTTCTTTAATTTAGCAAATAATTTCTTCTCCCTTAATAACTGCAACACTATTCTCAGATGTTCTTCGTGTTGCTCTTTACTCTTTGAGTACACAAGAATGTCATCAATAAAAACTACCACAAACTGATCTAAGAAGGGTTTAAATACTTTGTTCATTAAATCTATAAAAGTTGCAGGCGTATTGGTCAACCCAAACGACATCACTAAAAATTCATAATGCCCATACCTAGTTCGGAAGGCTGTCTTAGGTATATTTTCCGCTTTAACCTTCAACTGATGATATCTAGAACGAAGGTCAATCTTATAAAAGACTTGTGCTCCTTGCAATTGATCGAATAGGTCATCTATCCTAGGCAAAGGATATTTGTTTCGGATTGTCACCTTGTTCAACTCTCGATAATCAATGCAAAGGCGAAAACTACCATCCTTCTTTTTCACAAATAGAACGGGCGCACCCCAAGGAGAAACACTAGACCTAATAAAGCCCTTATCTAATAACTCTTGTAACTGTTCCTTCAACTCTTTCAACTCTGCTGGAGCCATCCGATACGGAGCCTTGGAGATAGAACCCGTACCGGGTATCAATTCAATGGCAAACTCAATCTCTCTATCTAGTGGCAACCCCGGTAACTCTTCAGGAAAAACATCGGGAAATTCCTTCACAACTAGAATATCCTCTAACTTCAATTCAATCTCACGGGTATCTCTCACAGAAGCTAAATAGCCCTCGCAACCATTCCTTAACAACCATCTAGCTTGCAAAGCTGAGATTACCAGAAGATGAGTGTTAACTCCACTACCCACAAAACAAAATTCTGGTTGATTAGGAATCTGAAATACTACCCTTTTGCCTCGACAATCAACAGAAGCATAATTGGTTGCCAACCAATCCATTCCAAGAATTATGTCAAAGTCCCGCATATCTAAAACAGTTAAGTCTACAAGCAATTTTCTGCCATCTATACTAACCACACGAGATTTTCCAATGTCTCCTCATGTTCTATTGCAACCTATATGCATCAATAATAAAACCTCATCTTATTCTATTCTCAAGTCCCTATAACACGTAAATAAAAATAACATTTTACCGAATTATAAGCGTTCCCAATCCTACATCTACCCAATCTCACCACTATTCTATACCAACCTTTAAAATTATAACCTGGCTCTGATACCATAAAATTGTCACGCCCCAAGCTCCGTGACAACGCCGCACACTCATATAAGTGAGCATGCAAGGCTAAAAAATCCAATCACATAACCCACATTGTAAAATTCTCAAATTAAATCCTTAATTGTCATAATGCCAAAATCCATAAAAATAAATAGTTCTTATATGAAAAAGTCCACCAAGTCCACTAATAAAATCCATTAACAAAACAATAATCCAAGTACTTAAATCATAGTTCTACTCTTGGCACAATATAATAATTTTCCACGCAGCTCTACTCTTCAAAATCTGAAAAAAAAAATAAGGGTAAGCTAGAAAGCCTAGTAAATAACCAACCATCACTGCTAGCTGGATCAAGTATACAAAAATAAATAAAGAAATCGATAACTAATAAATATAATTTTCTACAGTTCAATAAATGAACAATTATTTGTAAGATGGTTTCAAAGCTAAAAATAAACAATGTACAATACATTTTAAATAAAAAGCCAATGTGATAATTCAAAGTAATTCGTTGTTCAAATCGATGGTTCGATATTCAGATAGTTCAATGATTCGATTCACAAAACCCGAGTCTTAATGACTATGGTCACTTAGCCCGTGACAAGGCCCAGAACCACACATAGGCCGGTGGTAAAGCCCCAAAAGAAACTAGTTTCTGTGCCAATAAATAACCCCCATTGGCTAGGGTCCAAATCATAGTCAGACTAGAGTGATGTTCAAAATTCAAACAATACACAACTTTCAAATAAAATATTCGATATTTTCGGAATAAACATTTGGTACAATTTTCAGAATAGTTTTACAAAATATTCAAATAACTTTCATAATAATATTTGATGTTGTTTTATACTTGACCCATATTTTATTTTAAGAGAACAGGAAAGCTACGAATAAATATTTATGATTTTAAACGATTCGATAGGATTAAAAATAAACCAACAGTGATAGAGGGTTACTTACCTCAAACAGCTAAAATAATAATTCCCAAGCTAATCTCAAATTACCAAGATCCACCTCAATCTCACAAACCTAATAAAATATTACACCGCATAAACAATTATTATGTGCACCCATCTATCTCTTCTTGTAACAACAATAAAATAAATTAACCCAATTGCCTATTAAGAACTCCCATAATTTAGCATCAAAACAAAGCCATCATGGTTCCGAAAATTCTCAACCCATATTATTCTATTGTTGTTTATATACACGTAAAAATTTGTAATTGCTTGTAATCAATCTTGTATCCCACAAACACACCACCATTAAACCTAACCTATCACATATTAATCTCAAAATATGAACCTCCCAAACGGAATACAAAAATACACTCTAAAATTGAGCCAAAAAATTTGAGACCCCCAACAAAGACTACATCAATATTTTTATTTAATCATATATGCCCATAAAATCATCTATTAATATATTAACACTAAAATCATAGATAGGAACACAATAAAATAAATCTTACCTAAGTGATGAATAAAGCAAAACCACCACTCTTATGAGTCCTCCCTCTTCCTTGGTTTTGGTTTGGGTTTCTTTTCTTTAGTTTTAAACTTGTCCAAACCCTTGCTTGTTGCCTTGCCTACACCTACGCCTCCCCTTGTTTGTTTGTGTTGTTTTTTTTTTTTTTTTTTTTTCCTCTACTACTAGATCTGCCGCAGCAGCCACCACAACCTCAAAACATCTATTTGTTTGTGTTTCTATGTTTTCAAGACCTAAAGCCCAAGTGGGCCTATAACCCAATCTCCCAAAATTACAAACTTAACCATCTAAGTAATAAAAATTAAAAAAAAACCACCTCATAACTAATTCCTTGCTATTACTAAAATGACCCATATAAATTAATTTAATTACCAATCTATCCAAAAATAATAATATGCAAAATTTGGGTTTTACATATAGGGTTTGAGATGTTGGCTAGGACAATGCCAATATAATCAAAGTGTGAAGAAACAAATAGAGAAATGAATTTTGAGTGTTACAAAATTAGAAAAATGTTATCAAATGGAGGTAAAATTTTATGTAATGTCTACATGGCCAAATTGTAATGCCTATAGGCCATTGTGTTTAATTGTAAAAAATAAAAAAAAGATAGTTCCCAAATTGTATATAAGGCCTTCTTGATGTATAAGAAAGTGGGATGTCAAATAAATGCTATCTGAAGAGGGACATGGGTACACGTAAACATAATTGTATCCCAACAAGTCATGCATGTGCTCAAAGTTTGATAGTCAATTCATAGTGACATAATATAGATATCATGCATCCAAATCACCAATTTGAATATAAGTCAACAGGTAAAAAACTATCACTTTCTCTTATTGATTTCAAAAGAGGAGGGGAATAATAGATAAAATCTCAGTTCTCAATCTTAATTCGATGAAGTAAATGTTGTGTTCCATTTCCAAACCACCAACTGAGAATGAAACTAACCTGGTTACATGATCACATCAAAATAAGTCTTGAAGATTGAAAGTTCTATACCCTTTAGAAATCCCAATTGAACAAAACACAACAGAAAAATAAATGAAGATTTTACCCACATGTATATAATTTAAGTTTAGTAATTACAAAAAAACAACACATTTTTATGGCTTCAAATGTCAGCAGAACATGTATATAGAATCTACGGATTAAAATTACCAAAAAATAAAATTACTACAAAATCGTTCAACTATCTTCAAAAACATGCAAAACCCACTTGAATTTCTAGGCCAATAACAACAATATGAATCTTCATCACACAAAAACATTAGAACTAACACATCTATGACTACACATATACATATATAACCGTGAAAAGTCAAAAATAAATAAATAAGATAAAATCGAGAGCACAAAATCACAAAAGCAACTCAAGAAAAAAGTAGTTCTAATTGTATCAATTTTACACCCTTTAATATTTTCACATTGTGTCAATTTAATCCAATTGATAATACCGGTTAAGAAATTGAACAAAAGTCAAGGGTAAAATGGTCCATTCAAAAGGGAATGAACCATTTCAAATTGGACACCAACCTCTCAATCATTTTGAGGAGAGTGAATGGACTATTTTGTGCATTGATTTCAATTCAATTTTTAGAAGGAGGTTATCAATTGGACTACATTGACACAATGTGAAAATTTTGAAGGGAAATCAATACAATTAATATAACAACAAGAAGCAAACTACATTACTTTTGTGAATCCTAAAAATTAGTACACACCAGAAAGAAATAGATACAAATAACCTAAATGGTTGGGGAATCTTTAGCAAAACCTAAATTCTAATTAGGTATGTGAAATACAACATGTCATTTCGTTTTGCTTGTTCTCTTAGGCCAAAATTGCCTCTCTTTTTTTCGTTCTCTCTTTTGGCATTTTATTTTTTAATTTATTCAGTCATATTTTGGTTTAGAAGAATGCTACAAGCATCCAACAGTAAATCGTGTCCATAATTGCTTTTCAATCAAACACAAGTGGGCACAACAAAAATACAACACTTTCTTTCATCTTATAGTTGTGAAACCTTTCTTTTTGAAAAAAATTAAAAAAATTAAAAAAACACAATACTTGCTGACCCATCATCTTTTGGTTTAGCAAAATAGTGGATGCACTTATTCCACGTCAATACTTTTTGGTCAAACACAAGGAAAAGAAGATGGTTTTCCACTAAACAAAACAAACTACAACAAAATTTCCCAAAAAAGAAAAGAGAAAATAATAATAAGATTTTTTTTAAATAAACAATTAACTAAATAAAATAAAAATAGGTAAATGAAATAAGACTAAACAACTTTTGCATCTTCTTGTTGTGTAACTGTTATATATATTGTTAAATTGTGTAGATGTAGCATTGGACATACTGAAACACCACCCACAGCTAGCAATAGCTCGAGATGGGAATGGTGAGACAAGATTGCATGTACTGGCACGAAAACCTTCAGCATTTACTGGTGGAAATCGGGTTAGCATGTGGAAAAGATTCATCAACACATGTTAGTTTCTCCAATCATCTCTTCTCATCCATGTATTTTACTAGCTTCTCATGAATAGATCTGCTCAATGGGGATATTCTCTTACAAGCCTAGGTACTCTCTATCATATAACCCAATTGAAAAGGACTGGTAAATTGTGAGTTTAGACTCGGTAAAAAATAAGTAACGATTCTTTCAGTTTGGAGTGGTCAGGGAAGTATTTATACCCAAAAAAACAGAACAAAATGATCTAAAGCAACTGAGAAAACTTGAAACACACCTGTGTATAATATAGAGTCTACTACTTCATAAAATACAAAATGATATTTCCCAGCCTATATCTTGACAACAATATTTTTGTTTGAAACTTACTAAAAGAGGTCATTGGCTCCATTGAACAAATTGCATTTTCTGATAAATGCTTATGTTGTAGTGCATAACTAATTTAAATTCAGTAATTGCATTCTCAAACACAAAAGAAACACATTTCAATGGCTTTGACTTTCTGGAGACCATAGATACAAAACCTAAAGATAAAAACAACAAAAGAATAAAATTAAAATTACTACACAACCTTACAACTATCTTCAAAAATATCCAAAACCCACTTGAATTCTAGCCCAATAAAACAATAAAAACAATCTCAATCCCACATAAACATGAAAACTAACAAATCTATTCGTACATACATACACACATACATAACCATGAATATACCTAAAATAAAAAATAAAATAAAAATTAGTTTATTTCACCTCTGTAACTTTAAAATTTAGTTTTAAAGAAAATACATTCAGAATATCATTTGGCCCAGAGGAGAGAAGAGGGCAGCGACCCAAAAAGAAGTTTGCGATCTGCTGTTGCCCAACGCTGCTATGCCGTTGGCATTCGGCAGCGCAAGGAAGCAAGAGGGAGAGGGAGAGGGAGAGGGAGAGGGAGAGGGAGAGGGACTACATTCAGAATATCAGAGACAGAGAAGAGAAGTGGGCAGCGACCCAAAAAGAGGGTCGCGATCTGCTGCCGCCCAGCACTGCTGTGCCTTTCGCATCCGGCGGCGCAGGAGAGTAAGAAGAATAGGGAGAGAGAGAGAGAGAGAGAAGAATAAGAAGAGAAGAAGAACATACCTGATCTGTGCTATGCCATTTCAGATGGATGAGAAAATGAGAAAAAGTAATGGTTAATTGTTTATTTATTCACTCGTCAACTATTTTTGGCAATAAAAAATTAGGGTAAAGACAAATAATTTATTTGGTTGCCATAAATATTATTCAGATTTTTAGCAACCAAGTAATGTTTGTTGCCAAACAAATACAATTGGCGGCTAAAATTTCCGTCACTATAAATTAATTTGGTCGTCAAAAAGTTTTTCGCGCTCCCGCGCAAGAAATTCACTTGGCACCAAACTCAATAGCGACCAAAATTATAAATTCGTCGCCAAAAGTTTATTTTTTAGTAACCACAAATATTCTGTCACCAATTATGTATCTTTGGCAACTAAATTTTTGTTTGGTTGCTAAAAAGTGTCGCCAAAAATGCTTTTTGTTGTAGTTTCAGTTCTTTTTGGGTAAAGAAGTACTTTAAACTTTTGTGATCGGTATATACCTCACAAGTTACATCATACAAATAATGTCGCCAAATTTTTAAAGTAAACACTACAGCTACTAGTTCAAGGTCATGTGTCAGATAGTTCTTCTTATATGGTCGAAGTTGTCGAGAAGCATAAGCAATCACCTTACCATTTTGCATTAATACACAACCCAAACCTTTATAGGATGCATCACTGTAAATTTGAAACCCATCAGTACCATTAGACAGAGTCAAAATCGATGTAGTCACTAACCTGGTCTTTAACTCTTGCATGACAGACTCTCTTTGGTCATTCCAATCAAATGAGACATTTTTCTGGGTTAACTGAGTCAATGGCATAGCAAGTTTTGAGAAGTCTTTTCACGAATCTTCTGTAGTAACCTCCAGGTCCCAGAAAACTTCTAACTTCTGACACATTTGTCGGTTTAGACCAGTCCACAATAGCTTCAATTTTTTGAGGGTCAACAGATATGTCGTCCTTGTTAATTACATGTCCTAAAAATGCCACACTGTCAAGCCAGAATTCACATTTGGATAATTTTGCATATAACTTCCTTTCTCTCAAAATCTATAAGGCAGTTCGCAAATGGTTCGCATGTTCTTCCCTGCTTCTGGAGTAAATCAGTATATCATCAATAAAAACAACAATAAATTTATCCAAAAATTGTTTGAACACCCTATTCATTAAATCCATGAACGTTGTAAGCGCATTAGTTACCCCAAATGGCATTACCAAAAATTCATAGTGTCCATATCTAGTTCTAAATGCAGTCTTCTCTATATCTTCTGCCTTAACTTTCAATTGGTGGTACCCAGATCTAAGGTCAATTTTAGAAAATACTTGGGCTCCCTGGAGTTGGTCGAACAGATCATCTATTCGGGGTAGTGGGTATTTGTTCTTCACGGTTACTTTATTCAATTCACGATAGTCTATATATGACCTCAAAGACCTATCTTTTTTTTTTTTACAAATAAAACTGGGGCACCCCAAGGTAATGTGCTTGGGCGGATAAATTTCTTGTCTAAAAGTTCTTGAAGTTGGACTTTCAATTCTTTCAGCTCAGTAGTTGACATTCTATAGAGAATCTTGGAAATAGGTTGTGTTCCAGGAACTACATCAATTGTAAACTCAATTTCCCTATCAATTAAGTCCACGAGTAGGTCATTAGGAAACACATCAGGAAAGTCACAAACCACTGGAATAGCTTCCACACTGGTACTATCCGAAGACACAGTCAACACACAATACAAATAGCCCCGACAACCTTTTCTCAACAATTTCCTGGCTTTCATAAATGAAATCAAGTATGGTGGAAAAACGACCACATTTCCAATAAAAATAAATTCAAGCATACCAGGTAGTCTAAACACAACAGATTTACTTGCACAGTCAATAATGGCATAGTATTTAGTCAACCAGTCCATACCCAGAATACAATCAAAATGATCAATGCTCAAGGGCAACAAGTCAACATACAATGTCATATCACCAATCATAATATCACAGATAAACATAAGCACATATCATAGAACCCCCAGACGGTGTAGATACAGAGAGTAAACAGTTCATAGGTTCTAATGGCCTAGTTAATTTCTGAGAAAATGCATGTGACACGAATGAATGAGTAAAACCAGAATCTATCAGCACATATGCATTTTGGGTATAGATGGAAATTATACCTGACACCACAGCTTCAGTGTTCTGCACATCACCAGGCACTAAGGCAAATACTCGACCTTGTCTCAGAGTTTCTTTCCCAAGATTAGCTCATGCATTTGTTTTAGCTGTAGAAGCAGATCTAGCTGAACTTGTTGTAGGGCGGTTGGCATTATTAGACCCAAGCGGGCAATCTTTCACTACATGACCTATCTTGCCACATCGGAAACAAGCACCCGATGCCCGATAACACACCCCTATGCCTCCTTCCACAATCAGGGCAAACTGGAATAGACCCACTACTCTGACTTGAGCTACTTGTAGACCCCGTGTTCTACTTCTTGCTCACATAAGAACGCCCCTTTATGAAACCTTACCCAGACCTTTTTCCTCTCCATTCTGTTGTTGTTGTTGTTGGGGCCTTACTTTGTCTCATAGCAGCTAGGGTAACTTCAGCCATTAAGGATCTATCTAGGACTTCTACGTATGTTGGCAACTTCAACACGTGTACTCGATCGAATATGTCTAAATCCAATCCTCCTTCAAATTTGCGGGCTTTCTTATAGTCCGTATCTACCATGTGGGGAGCAAATCTGGCTAACTCAGTGAACTTAGCCTTATACTCAGCTACGGACATTCTGCCTTGCTTGAGTTCTTGGAATTCAGACACTTTTCGGTCCCGAAAACACTGAGGGAAGTACTTGTCATAAAAGATTTCATTGAATCGAGCCCATGTCATGTTTCCATTGGTATTCCGGATCAGTAACCACCATCTTCGAGCTTTGTCTTTGAGAGTATAGGTGGCCAAAAGAACCTTCTGAGTCTCAGTACAGGGAAAAACTTCAAATAACTTCTCTATTTCAAGTAACCATGTCCTCTGCTTTCAGTGGTTCAATACCACCCAGGAAAGTTGGTGGTTTCATCTTCATGAATTTCTGAGTTAGGTTGATGATGTCATTACTATCGGGTTCAACTTGTACCGGCAAAGGTTGTTGTCTCTGCTGTTGTATCATTGCTTCAGTCAATGCTGCAAGCATCTGTTCCACTCGGCTCATGCGAGCCTCCGAGGATTCACTTGTATCATTACTTCTTGTGTTCTCCATAATGCTATAGGGAACAAGGTAATAATAAATAAAGGAATAATCTTGTTCAGTTCTTTCAATTTCATTTGTTTAGATTCAAATTCAATTTCCACAATTATAAAGATTAGTACATATTAGCACATGCAGATGAAATGTCCCTAATTCTTTTCTAGGACATCATGTAGCTCATATGGACTTGCGTGTGCGGTATAACTCGTGCTCTGATACCACTTTGTCATGACCCAAACCTGCCCCATAGGTTTTAGCGCCGTAACCGGCCAGTAATCCTTGGATTATCAAAGGCCTCTTAACAGAATGGTATATAGTTAGGGGCTGTGGAAGTAAATATATAAAATATACATAATCCATTGAGCTGTGAAGACATACATGGGACAGATAATATTAAACTTTTAAAAACTTACGAGTGACGTCAAAAGTTACAGCATTTACACGTCACTTCATGTACATATTAACAGAAATCTTGACTGAAAATCAAAGAAACTAAGCCTAATACATTCACAAAGCAACCACCAAACTTGACTTAATTTGGAACCTCCTCGGGGGGCACAAAGGCTGGCTGACAAAAACTGATACGCAAGGTCCTCAACTCTGAGCCTGGTCACGTGCCTAATCACCTATATACATAATATAAATAGTGAGCGAGAGCCCAGTGAATAATAACAGAGTAAAGAGTTTGAATGAATGAAGTCCATACCAAATTCATAAATCAGAATTCAAATTCATATACATATTCTTGTTCAAATTACATACAGAAAACAAAATTCATGCTTGATCATACATAGTACATCCATTAGCGCTAACAGAGCAGATACAGAACAGATGCAGAAAAGATGGCGGTTATGAGTAACCAGTTCCATAAAGGAACATCCGAATTCGGGTAACAGATGACAGATATGCTGAGCTCCATGATGGAGCCTCCGGTACGGGTAACAGATTGCAGACATATTAAGTTCCATAATAGAACCTCCGATACCGGATAACAGCTAACGGATATCACATGATGCTAAGGATGGCACGAATACATTGTCAGAAATCGGACGATCATTCATTGTACAGAACATAATATTTCAGAATTATTTCATCATACAGAAAATAAATAAAGTGGAACATAACTTTACTAAGTTATTACTCACAGATGGCTTCGGGTGTAGACAGATAGAGCAGACTAATCAAATGGTTTACGACACGTGACCTACATCAATACATAACGAATACACATTTGAAACACACGTTGGAATATACTTAACTCATTACGTTCTGTTCTTAGTGTGTTTCTACATTTTACCCTCATTATCATGTCTTAATATAGGCCTAAGAATGCCTATAATGGAATGAGGATGTGAAAATACATGTGAAAACACTTAACAAAAATTGCTGAAAACAGGGGTCTCGCTCGAGTGCAGCTTTCTTCGCTCGAGCGGAGATACAAAATGTGAGTGGTCGCTCGAGCGATCTGTAAACTTTACAAAAGTGCTGGTTGCTTGATTTTTCCACTCGATGCTCGCTCGACGCTTACTCAAGCGTGAGACTCATACCCTCGCTCGAGCATAACTTTTGTCGCTCGAGTGGTCTGCAAAACACGCAAACTTCTGGAAGCATGCATTTTACGCTCAAGCGGACTTTGGTCGCTCGAGCAGAAGTGTAAAATAAAGGTGGACGCTCAAGCGTAGAGGCAAAATTCTAGAATCTCCACAATTGCTTCCAAGGTTCAAATTCAACCCAAAACTGCAAATTTATGGTTCCTTAGGCCAAAAACTTAAGAAAACATTTAGAAACTTGTGTAGCAATATGGGATGAAGATCAATTCACAAAATCAAGGCCCAAAACCAAATAT
>CM069912.1:91503804-91541308 GCA_036172215.1 Camellia granthamiana
AAAGAGGTTATGAATGAATGTCCTTACAGTAATGAAAACAATTCATTAAACAGTATTTCGATCTTTCAGTATTTCAGTCAATCAATCATATGTGGTACATCCATTAGCCTATAAACAGTAGGTCCAAAGGACCGGGCCTCAACAGACCCAACAGTAGTGATGGCCATCAATCAATAAACAGTATGGTTCCACAAGGAAACCGACAGAGCTCTGTAACAGTAACAGTAATCAGTAAGTGCTAAGGATGCCACAGTACAGTTCACAATACATGACATACATTCATTCAATAACAATATCAGTTCAGTAAACAGTTCTGTTCAGTATTCAAAAGATAACCATTTTGAACATATATTTACACAATCTGTTACTCACAGCGATTGGGCTAATAGCAGCTAGAGCGCGTCCCCGAGAGCCAACCCTAAACAGTTAACAAGTAGAACACACACTAAGTTTCACAGTCGGGAAGGATGATAATTAAATCCCTAAATTTCCTCGGTGTGGTTCTATGTCTAAATCCTCATTAAGATGCCTTAAACTAGGCCTAAGAATGCCTAGGATGGGATGAGGATGCAAAAATACACTTGGAAGGCATTTTTCAAAAGTTGCTGAAAACAGGGGGCTCGCTCGAGCGAGCCTTCCTTCGCTCGAGCGAGGTTGCAAAATCAAAGGCTTCGCTCGAGCGAGGAATCCTTCGCTCGAGCGGTCTGCAGAAACAGTAAAAGTACTGGATGCTCGATTTTTACGCTCGAGCCACCAATCCTTCGCTCGAGCGTGGCTCAGAGGAAACCTTGGTCGCTCGAGCGAGGAATCCTTCGCTCGAGCGAAGAAGCCAAATCTGGAATTTCCAGATTTGCCTTCCAAGCTCAAACCAAGCATTCCCAACTCAATACTCGACCTCTTGGGCCCAAATTCTGGAAAATACATCCTAAAACAATGTATAACAAGTTTCAAAAGCCAATTTATGAATTCAAGCCCCAAAGGTGAGTCAATTAATTACAAATTCAAACCCAATTTCAAGAACAATATGTAAACATGCAATGCATGAGTTTTAAACCAAATTCAAGCTTCAATCCTTGCTCTAAAGAGCTCAATAGTTGGAAAACATTTTGAAAACATGGACTATAATATAAACATGGACATGCATGTATAACTCTCCAAGAATTTAACTTCAAAATACACTAAAATGGCCATGCATGCAACAATGGAGTTCCAATTCAACATTTTAGCACTAAAACATGGTTTAATCCTACAATGGAGCATGAACCATGCAAGATGAAGCTCAAAGACAACAAGAAGAAGATGGGTTCTCTTACCTAAGTCTTGTAATTAAAGCCTAGAAGCTCAATTATGCAAATACACTTCAATTTACTTCAAGTCTCAAGCAAATCAACAAAGTTGGAGTCAAAATCTCTCTCACTCTCTCTCTAAATTCGGTTATGGGGGAAGGAAATGGCTGATCAAAATGTATCTCTAAGTGTATAAGGCACAATAGAATTGAATAAACAAAGGCCCCACTCACAATGGCAAAATGGTAATTACGACAAACTCTTTAATTAGCTTAATTTAATCTAGTTTAATTATTCCTAATCAATTTTTAGATAAATATACCATTAAATCACAAATATTCTACTTATTCCAAAACTCTAAACGGTTCCTAATTTGGCCGCCGATAAGGCCTTCAATTAGCAGTTTAAACATATAAATTCAAACAGATAATCAATCAATCAAACAGATGCAACATGCAATTCAATATATAAACTTATTCAATTTCAGTTTCGATTTCAATCGGTCCATTCAGTACTTCAGTTCATTCAATTATCAGTCACTATCCGTTCAGTTTAACAGTAACCAGTAGCTAATTCAGTGGTTTATCGGTAATCAGTACGAGGGTTGTTACAAAAGTGTATCACTTGACTTCATCAGTAGATTGCCTAACATGGGAGATATCGGGACTATCTTGACTATTGTGGACCGATTCTCCAAATATGCCACCTTTATTACTGCCCCAAAGTATGTTTTAGCGGATGGGATTGCCCAACTCTTCTTCAAGCACATTGTTAAATATTGGGGTGTGCCTAAAAGTATTGTTAGTGACTGAGACACGCGTTTTGTTGGCAACTTCTGGACGGAGTTATTCAAGCTTCTTGGGTCATAACTTAATACTTCATCAAGCTACCATCCGGAGACGGATGAGCAAACTGAAAGCTTCAACTGTATGCTCGAGGAGTATTTGTGCCACTTTATCAATGCTAATCAACGAAATTGGGTGCAACTTCTTGATGTAGCACAGTTATGCTTCAACTCTCAAAAGAGTAGCTCTACAGGCAAGAGTGCTTTTGAGATAATGAATGGACGGCAGCCATTGTTGCCCCACACAGTGGATGGACCTTATGAAGGAAAATCTCCCAGGGCTTACCAATTTGCTAAAGAATGGAAGAGAAACCATGACATTACTCGTGCCTATCTTGGAAAAGCAGCAAGTAAAATGAAGAAATGGGCTGATGAAAAAAGGAGGCCACTTGAGTTTAGAGCTGGGGATCAAGTTCTTGTCAAACTCAACCCTGAGCAAACGCAAGTTCATGAGGGGAAGAGATAGAAGGCTAGTGCGCAAGTATGAGAGACCGGTAACTATTCTGAAGAAAATTGGCAAGTGTGTTTACAAGATAGATGCTTTATCTTGGCTGAAAGTGCATCCCGTTTTCCATGTGAGTTATTTGAAGCCTTACTATCCAGACAAGGAAGATCCAACCCGAAATGAGCTAAAACACCAAACCATCACAGCCAAAGCAGGAAAAAGGTCTATTGAATCTATCTTGGGAGATCGGGTGAAAATGGTTTCCAAGAAGAAACAAAGACAATACTTGATAAAATGGAAAGGCCTTGGAGATGAAGAAATCAGCTAGCAAAGGGAGGCAGACTTGTCGGCTTTTCAAGACGAGATTGATGCTTATTGGGCCAAGTCGTTGAGGGCGTCGACCGTTCAAGTGGGGGAGACTGTCAAGGTGTGCC
The DNA here is from genome assembly GCA_036172215.1 of Camellia granthamiana. NCBI lineage: Eukaryota > Viridiplantae > Streptophyta > Magnoliopsida > Ericales > Theaceae > Camellia > Camellia granthamiana. Next base: position 91,506,814 of record CM069912.1, read on the forward strand.
CATCCAAGGGTCAACACCTTGATGAAACACACATTTGTGCCCTTTGGAGAGCCAAAGACATGCCTAAGAAGTTGTTGGTGCAAGTGCAAGCAAAGGCCCAAGGCATAGTGTAAGATAGTCCAAGACATGCCATAAAGCAACCTAGCCACCAAGTAGCAACTTTAGGCCAACTTTTAGATGGTCAAATGTAATCTTTTGCCTTGTAAATTTTTATGTAAATACCTTAGTATTAAAGGTGTTTTGGGACCAAGAGTTGTATTTTTTCTCTTTTTATAGAATTTTAAAAATCCATTATGACTCTTCAAACATAGTGGATGTTTCCTCCTGCCAGTTAGGAAAAGGCTTAACAAGCTATATTAAGGAGGGGGTACCCAAGTGTTAAACCAGACCACTTGTGCCTTTAATGTACCCCAACCTAGCTTATTGTAAGGCAACTTTTGTAGCACTTTTAGTGCATTGTTCAACTATTGTAATGCCTTCTTTTGAGTAATGAAAAGTTCATTTCGCCTTTAAATTATGCAAAGCCTTTCAATTGTTGCTTACTTTAAATTTGGCTTGTTGATTGCTATTTTGTGGCTTGTCTCCAATCTTGTGGCTTCTCAACTAAACTAATATTGTGTTTGCTTGTCTTTGCAAACCTTTCGAGCTTTATTGGCAGGCTAGTGAAGAGAGTTAACTAGCGCCACACACACTTGCATATCTTTGTCAAGGCTTCTGCATTGCCGGTGTGTGACACTAGGCCAAGATATTTGGTGAAGGACACGTGCCCTAGTGAATGAATGAATCCTAAATTCAGTGTGTTTAGAACTCTTCTAAGAGGTTAATACTAGCTCTACTAGGAGAGAGAAACTTAGATAGTATATTATTCCTAAAAAGAATGTGATTGACATGGAAACAACACATTGTTATATAAAAGTAGTCACTTCATGGGTCAGAGATATGTATGAATCTGTATATTTAAGCTATTTGTGCATTGTATATCTTATGAGTTGTTACAAATTTAGCATCAGAATGCTCTCCCGATTGATGAGCAACAAGGTTAGTACTAAATCTCAGTCTTACAGGTGTAAATCTCGATGGGTTCATTGAGCTCTTCCGCTTTGTTCTCAAGAATCAAGGAGAAAGATCTTAATTGGTTGTGTGGTGAGCTTTTACCACACATAGAGAGACATGATTGGGATCAATTCAATTTACAAAAAAAAAAAAAAAATGATCGTTAAAACTCTCATATATTATAGTGTATGTATGTATATATTTAAACATTTTGATTCGGTTCGAAACCAAATCTAAAATTATAAAATTATGGATCAAACTATGAGGTAAGGTTCGCCTATTTTAAAAATTAGGAGTGAACCACACATTGAAAAAAACTAAATCAAATCTTACGATTTGATCTGAATTAGACCGATTTGTTATTTTTTTTTGATATGTTTTTTTCTTGAACCTAATAATGTTTTCAATGTTATTAGGTTCCACTCTCCCCAGGAGCCAGTCACTCGTGTGACAACACATATGGTTGGTAGAACAAACCTTTCAGGTTTGGTTGAATCGTACCAAGTGTCAGAAGTGTGGATTCGAATCTCCACCTAAGTGCGAGTTCATGACTTACCGCTACATAGTTGAGTGGCCCTGCTATGTAGCAATCACTTAAGGGTGACCTCTAAGACCTTAGCTCTTTATAGGGCCTAACCCCAAATATCTTTTGGTTAACAAGTAAACTCCCCAAGCATGTCCTCCGCCGACTTTGGAATCAACTATCTAATATCGATCAATCGGAGTAGGAGGAGGGACAAACTTCGGGTGTGTGCACTGACTCCACAACGCACACACCATTTCAGTCAGAGAGTACAGCTGCCAAGATTCAACCTCACACCCAAGCCCTAGATACTAGTAATCCAACATTTAGAAGGCCGTCCTAAGACCACTACACCAAACCTTTGGGAGTTAGCCTCGAGAAGTATGGAACTTGGGATCTCAGGGCTTATGCCCCAAAATCATACGAAAATGTCACAACCCTTTGGGTTAACCCCCCAATATTACTCCTTTGTGGACCTATGGTTAGTCCTTTCGAGAAAATATGCAATGGGTGTGATGTCCATGTCTTGTGCACATATGCAATACAAAGCTTTGTATAATAAAGGCCATTTATTTCATGATAGCTTAGCATGGTTGGTTTGAGAGGTTGATAGATATTGTCCAAATTTCATTTCAGCAAACTATTATTATATTATTTTAAAATTTTAACCCCATAAAAAATATATAAAATTTCATTTCAGCAAATTATAAATTATATTATTTTAAAATTTTAACCCCAAAAAAAACATATAAAAGATAAAAGGATAAAACTATTACAAAATAGATTTCCACCAAGTACAGTGAACAGTAATCTATATATATATATATATATTAAGGAAACTGAGATTTCTAATGAGAAGAGTTTTGTGAAACTCAAAATCCTCATACTATTTGTCTAGATTTTTATTTTTTATGTAATTAAAAAATCTTCTATTAGCTAGCTTTTATTGAATTATTTAAACAAAATAGTGAAGCACCAATAAATTCCAAATAATGATCTTATGAACTCTTTGGTCCTCTATTTTTTCTTATGAACCTAAAGGTCTCATTTTAGTGTGAATTGCATAAAGAGCCAAGTATAAATGCGCATCTGTAATGTGTTGAGAGACAAATGTGGATTTTCTCATAATGTTGAAATTACTAAATGTAACACTTAAAAAAAACTTCTTAATGTACATTTCCTAAACGTAACACTCTAATGTAATATTCCAAAAATGTAACACTCTAAGATAACATATTAAAAAATTCCTTAGTTTACTTTTTTCAAACGTAACAACATAACGTTATAAATAAACTCCTTAGTATATTTTTTTCAAATGTGACACTCCAATCAATATAACACTAAAAAACTTTTTAGTGTATTTTTTCCAAATGTAACACTCCAATGTAATACACTAAAAACTCCTTAGTATAATTTTCCCAAACGTAACAACGTGATATTCTAAAAAAACTCCTCAGTGTATTTTTCCCAAACGTAACACTCCAATCAATGTAACACACAAAAATTCCTTAATGTAATTTTTCCAAATGTAACACTTCAATGTAACATACTAAAAAAACTTGATGAGTCATTTTTCACACAAAAAATAAATATTACAAATCAAGTAAAAACTATTACTCCTTAGAATAACTGTTAAGACTAGGTATCATTCCATCAAGGACAAAGAGGCTAAGTGTACATTATTTTTCGAATAATTCTTAAATTAATTCAACATTGTTTAGATGGTGATAACTAAATTAATTAAAAACTAAAAATAAACAAAAATAATATAAAAATGAATTGAGATATAGAAGTAATAATATTAAGGTTATTGAATTCACCACCAATCTCCTAACTAGAGTTTATTGATTCAATTCATGAAAAATCACTACTATGATGATAATGATGTATTGTGACCACAACCTCCAATAACATAGTCAAGAATATTCATACATTCAAATCATGGGCATAAATCATCATCAATTGGCACAAAGCGTCAACGCTAAACTACAATCATAGGCACACTTTGTCTTCCGTATGTATGACTCATCCGACAATTTCAATATATGCATAGAAATACCATTGTATAACTATATATTTAAAATCACGAAAATTAAATACATACGAATTTAAATAAAAAACTTGATTGCAATGAAAATCTATAAATGTTATACAATCATCGTCATAATAAATCAAATCCATGAAGAAAGTTCAAAAACCCTAATTACTTGATTAGGGTTTCATCAAACCCTAAGATAGAGAGTCTATTTACTTATGGATGGTGGAGAAATCCAAAGTTTCGATTGAATCTCTATGAAAAGCTCTTTGGATCTCCTTGGGAATGGGCACCCAAAATCATCCGTTTTTTTCACTTTCATCAACTACAATACGGCAGGATCAATGGACACCCAAAAATACTTTCCCACATTTATCCACACGATAAGTTCAAGATAGAGTAATTGGGCACATAGACTTTCCTTGCACGAGTACCAACAGCTCACACCTTTTTTCCAAAACCGACTCTCTACTGGGACTTCCACACTATTTACCACCTCCCTCAAACAATGTTTCCAAGGATTTATACATTCATTAGAATGAAGGTAAATATCACTATTCAAATAATTGAAACTATTGTGGAGACACAATTTTCATATTTCCAAAAGAAGATCTCAAAAGCTTCCAATTTCACATGTCTCAAATCAAAATACGTCTCAATCTTATAATCCAATCGTCAATTTAAAGAATTGAAGTTCAATTTCATTTAATCACATCATTTTCAAGTTTCAAAAACTAGGTTTTCATAAAATTTGGGGCTTTTGCCCCTCCTTCATGTCAAATGCTATTTCTCAACAAAAATTTCCACAATCTATAAGTATTAAGAGAAATCTAGAGAAAATGTAGAAAAAATTTCCATTTTTGAAAATAAAATCCAATTTGTACACTCTAACATTCATCATATCACCAATGTCACAACAATATCACATAAACATCTTCAAATCAAAGAGATACAAGATTAAAAGTAATCCTACCCCAAAGATTAAAGCAAAGAAGCTGGCCCCAAGATGATTTCTTTGAAAAATAAAAATCCAATCGGTGTAAAAGCTTTATCTTCAGCCAAACTTCAACTTTTGTAAGGAATGTGGTTGTAAATCTAAGTAAAATGAGAGATTTCTAGAGAGAGAATACTAGGGTTTTCGGAGTTAGAGAGAAAGGAGAAAAGAAAAGAAAGAAAAAGTAAAGAAAATAATCTAAAAAGTCACTTTTAAGTGGCTGATATCGCTCAGACCGTTTGAGTGGTGAACATATACTCTTAGTATTTCTACCTGAAAAACGAGATACTGGGGACCCCCTCTTATTAGCTCGAGTGACCACTTCATCGCTCAAGCGGACTCCTGACCTACAAAGCAACAACTGGAAGCCTCTTATCTCCGCTCAAGCGATCTTTTCACCGCTCAAGCGTTCACCTAGGATGAATTGTCACAGAATAAATCTATTATTTTTCTTTGTTTACAAGCTCTCTTTAACATATTATACGTTGAATTCCACCTACTGTCTATATTTGAAATTAAAATTTTAAATTGCATACCTTTTCGTTGACAAATTTTCCTATATTCTGAAATTCGATTAGTAGAAGACTAATATAGTACGAACATGTTTTATTACCAGTACAGAAGTCTTATATACATGCATAACTTCTTTAACAATCAAGTTTAAAATATAAGTACAACAACGAACATGAAATAAATCACCATCAACAAGTTATTGCAAAGTTAATTTCCAATGCGCTACAGTCTGATTGTAATATATTGTATTATCTAAACTAATGGTGTAAAGCCCACTCATATAATACATTATTTATTTCAACCCCAAGTGAAGGACCATTGTATGGAAGTTTAACTAATCTAAATGAAATGATCATTTTATTTAATTTTCAATCATTATCAATATAATATGCAGTGATGCATTGATATTTTAAATCACTATTTGACCACAGACCGGGTGTTAAACAAACTATTCTATTCAAATATTTAAAAATGTTAAATAATTCATTTTTAATATTTTCAAATTGTTTTAAAATCCTATTTCTAGTAATATTTCTTGAAAAACCTTGATATAGCAGTGCAAAACCTCTGTGGATCATTTCTAAAAAATGGGGACATTCACTAGTAATAAAAAGTTATTATTTTTTAATAATATAATTAACTACAAAATCTTGTGCACGTACAAGATCATATGAAAATATTTACAAATTACTAGTTGATGAACTCCCTAATTGCATTTGAGTTCTAATATCAGGTTGTCGACTTTGTAAATGTCTTTGAATATGCATTTTTAAATGACTAGTACTATCTGCAGATGCAGCACTAAGTAAATTTACACAATATTTACATTTAGCTTTAAATAACTTGTACCATCAACATTATTTACAGATACTCTTTCAAAATGCTCATAAATAGTACTAGACGTGCCCCTAGATGATGATGATGTTGTTGGAAGAGGGTTATTAGTAAAAGAAGAATCAACAGATTCATGTTGTGTATATTCATCAATATCGACAAAATATTAGGAACATTAGAATCCATATTAATATAAGTAAAATAATAGATATTAACTAACAATTAATTAAAATAACGAGTAACTAATAAACATGAATAACAACAAGTAATATATGTTAACAAACAAATAATGTAAAAAAATGAGTAACTAATAAATATTAATTCAAACAATTAATGTTATCGATTAGTAAATTCGATATAAAAATTAGCTTCTTCTGGTAAAACATTCTTCTTGTACAATTGTAAATGCCACTTAGGAATGAGACTTGAAATTTAATTGACACTTGAAATTTAATTGACAGAGTTGGGACTTGAGAGAGAGAGATTTGCTTATGAGAAATAAAATGAGAGAAATGTGTTATTTATAGTAATTGGAGGAGGTGTTAAATTATTTATAAAAAAAACATTGTGTCATTTGGGGAAAAACGGTCATATGGCCATTTGAATATTTTCAAAAAAATTGATTGTTGGCTGGGGGCCATTGATTGTTAGGAGCCGGGTCGGGTCGGGCCAGGCCGACGGGAGCGAAGATTTTTTGGGCCAATCAAACCAAACCACGGACCGAGTTCATGGGTAGGGGTCAGGCTTCAAAAATAAAGGCCCAGGCCTAGAGTCTAGGTTGGGCTCAAGCCTGGTTGAACAACACTGGGCCACGGGTGAGTTTCGGGTGGGCCGCGGGCCGGTGGGCCAAATTTATACCCTTACTAGGAATGGCAACAGGGCGGGGTGGGGTTGGGGATCACCCTCCCCGTCCCCGATCCCCGATTGTACGAATTTCCTGTCCCCTGTCCCGATCCCCAACGGGGAACCTATCATCGTCCCCGTCCCCGCCCCCTAACGGGGATCGGGTTTCCCCGATCCCGAAAATTCCCCAGACAAAAAAAAAAAAAAAAAAAAAAAACAGTAGCAGCAACAACAACGATTCAATTCAACAACAACATCCTCAACATCATCAATAACAACATCATCAACAACAATATCATCACACAATATCAACAACAACATCATCAACATCACACAGATTTGAGTAGAGAGAGATAGATCTAACTAGAGAGAGAGAGAGAGAGAGAGAGAGATCCATCCGCTTAGATCTGCCGTGGCAGAGGGAACCAATGCCGGAGTATGGAGGTTCGGCGACTCTGGCATCGCGGCAATAGCGGTAGTGCGGAGGAAGAGGTGACGGTGTTCGGTGCTCTCTTTCTCTCTCTCTTTGCTCTTTGCTCTCTTTGTTTGGAGGAGGAGGAGGAGGAAGGTTTGATTCAGTGGCCTCTCTCTCTCTTTTTGCTCTCTCTCTCTCTCTTTCTCTCTCTCTTTGTTTTGCTTTTTACTTTTATGGTCTGATGGATATATATATATATATGAATTTCAGTTCGGGGGGCCGGGGACGGGGACGGGGACGGGGCCGAGGCTGGGACATTTATCCCCGTCCTTGGCCCGAAATTGATTGGGGATTAATTTTTAAATACCATCCCCGCTCTGTTGGGAATATTTTTCGGGGAAAAACCGTTTAAATCGGGGTCGGGGGGTCGGGTCCCCGTCAGACCGGGTTCAAATTGCCATCCCTAACCCTTACCCCCTGGTCGTATTACTTCATCTTCATAATTATTTTGATTTTATTTTAAAGGTATGCTGATATATTTTCAAGGGTATTAATTTTATAAAAATCATATTTATATTTAAAAAAATTATCAAAATAAAGTAAAAGTAAAGAAAAGAAAAAAAATAAGAGAGAGTGAGAGAGGGCATGCGAGAGAGAGTTGAGGAAAGTAAAAGACAAAAGGAAAATGAGTGGGAGGACTAATTAGTGTCACCACTAATGATGTGGCAGTGGGTCCCACTGTCACAATGTTGTTGTGTCTTTTTTTTTTTTTTTTGAAAAAATAAATGCCATATCATTAGTGGTTGCTTTAGAACACCACTTTTAGTGGTCTCTAGCGTTGGCCAAGACAAAAAAGGGATATATTGGTTCATTCAACCCAAAAAAATTATGCTTTTGTAATTTATTTTGTACTTTCCATTGTTGTGAAAATTTATAAAAACTAACCACTGTTTGGTAATTATTTACCCCATTTATTACCTGCACGGATATATTGGTTCATTCAACCGAAAAAAATTATGGTTTTGTAATTTATTTTGCCTCCGTTTGGGAAGTGGGTTGGCTTTTTGGTTTTTTTGTTTTTTGGCTATTTTAGCCTGGGCTATTTTAACTTGGTTTGGGAAGGACTTTTTGACTTTTTTGATTTTTTTTGTGAGAGAGGATTGTAATGATTATGGGTTGAATTTGATATTTTGTTTTTTGTGGCTAAAATAGCCTATTTTGTTTTTTGTGGCTATTTTAACCCCTAACCCACCCAAAAAAATTAGGACCTTGCTACATCCCCCTAAAAACACCCCCCCTAATCCCCCTAATTTCCATATCAAGTAAAAAAAAAAAAAAAAAAACGAAACAGTTGCCCAAATTGAAAATTAGGGGAATTAGGGGAGGTGTTTTTAGGGCTCCAAATCATTTTCCAAAAAATTATGCTTTTGTAATTTATTTTGTACTTTTCATTGTTGTGAAAATTTATAAAAACTAACCACTGTTTGGTAATTATTTACCCCATTTATTACCTGCACCTAATATCCCTTAAAAGATAGTCCAAAGGTTAAAAAATAATCTATACTATATATTAAGAAAAAAAAGAGCTTTTAATGAGAACGGATATGAGAGTTTTACATGCTCAACATGAATTTTCAAAAATTTTGGATTATGAAATAATTAAAAAACTTTCTATTAGTTAACAAAACCAAAATAAATAAATAAATAATTCTAACTATCCTTTAAATTTGAATTTCAAAATTCAAATATCCCACTAATATGAAAAATCATTAACATATCCCGTATATTTGCCTCCATCTCAACCTTTTTAAATAATGCCAATCAAAAACATAAATTAAAATTAAAAACCATAGAATTTTGAAAACCCTAAACAACATTAGCAATTCAACATGAGAAGTATTTCAGAAGAAGGCAAAACCCTACATAATCAAGCAATCTAATGCAACATGTATTCTAGAAGATGTTAGTTTTATACTTATTCATATATTTGTCTCTTTGTTTATTATTGGGAATTGGTAGATTTACATTTAAATGAATGTTTGAATATCTCTTCCTTTCATATTCTCTCTTTGAGCCTTTTGTCTTGAGTATGTAGATGTAATGTTGAACATATATATGTATCTATATTTAATATATTTATAAATAATATATGTATGTAATGTTAAAATATATTTGTATGTGTTCAGTTGATTTAAAAAAAAAAAAATCATTATATCAAATTAAATCCTACTTTATGTATGATTGACCAATCTATCTATATCTATACTATAAGCAAAATGGATTTTCCTAATTTTTTAAAAATTTGTGAACCTTAAAAAATGGCATGGAAATATTAGTTTGTCTAATCATATCTATGGTTTTGGAATTTAAAAATCTTAATATAGAAAGTTAAGAAGGAAAAAAAGAAGAAGAAGCCATAACTAACTCATATCTAATTTGAAATTTAAAAATTTTTGAAAAGAAATTTCAAATATAATTTCAAATTTTAAAAATATTTACTTCAAAATTTTATATTTTTATTTTTGAAATCTAAACAATACATGTGTGGTGTCAAAAAAACTAAAACAAAATTAGGCGTTAAAATATTTATAACACCTTTATTAATTAAAAAAGAAATTTCACATGACACATGTAAACATAAATTACAAAAATGCATGTGCAGTGCAAATTTTTATGTCACATCAAAAAATACACATGTCGTGTTTAAAAACACGTGTTTTTAACTGTATATTTTAACCATATCTAAGCCTTATATATATATATATATATTAAATTAAAAATGCCCAACATAAAATATACATCTATAAAACTATTGGTTTTTCTAATTTTTTTTTAATTTAAGAATTTGTGGATGGAAAATAATAATAATAATAAAAATTAACCCATATCTAAATTGCATCTAATTTGAGATTTAAAAAAAGAGTCCAAATAAAATTTATTTATTTGTAATTTAAAAACATTTAAATAGAAATATGAATGAAATTTTTAGTTATATATAATTGGATAAACTTTAACATAGAATACAATAAAATTAAAAAACTTATAAGACGACAAGTATTTTTATTTTATCATAAATATAATTTTTGTAATTTATTTTATTTTTTCTATCTTTACCAATTAAATTATGACATCTATTGGGGTATTTTTTTTAAAGTCCCTGATATTATGATTTTATAGTAGAAAGGACATCAAATATTTTCATGATGTCTAACGTCCTTCAACATCAATCCAGAGAAAATTGGTCCAGAGAAAATTCAAGTCAGAGAAAATTGGTCCAGAGATATTTTCTCTGGACTTCCCTAAACTTCCCACTGTAAATTTCTTTGCCCTTTTTTTTTTTTGAACATAAGAATTCCCCTACCTCAACTCACTTCCTTGCTTCTCAAAGGTGAGGAAGAAAGGCAACAGTACAATATTATATACATACTTTCCATTATCAAATCCCTGCTAAGGTTTCCTATGTCCTCAAACATTGATAGCCTGCTCTAAGCAACAAGTTACAAAATTATCTGGTTTGGTTGGTCTGAATTTTCTCTGGGTTGTTGGACTAAATTTTCTCTGGGTTTAATGTGTATATAAGAACCAGTTTGTGCGTATACTTTTAAAAAAAATCAAATTATTCATTTTATTTTTTCCTTTTGTTATTTATTTGTTTAGTTTATGATATTTGAGATCAAACTCTAGGGTGCAGAAATTTCAGATTTGAGGTTGCAGAGTTTGTGTTTTGCCATTACTTTTCCATTCTTAGTTGGAATTTATGCCAAAAAGAGTTTATATACATATCTCAGTGACCATACATATCTATTTGGTCAATCTAAACCACAGAATTTCTCTGGATCAACCCAGAGAAATTTCAGTTCAAGCCAGAGAGTTGAACCCAGAGAAATTCTGAATTTTCTCTGGGTTGAACTTGAGAAATTTTGAATTTTCTCTGGAACTATAAAACTTTGATTTGAAGAGTTTAATGTGACCAGTGTAATTTGCCTTTTGAATTATGAATTGAAATAGCTGGGGGACTCTTTTCTTGAAAGTGATGAGGAAGGCGAAGATGGCAGTGAAGAAAGGAGTGGTGGAGCCAATTTGCTTGGTTGAAGGAGACAGGTAGGTAGCGTGGATAATTTTGGCATTACAGTTTTCTTCATCATTACGATACAATAAACATGCAGAGTCAAACAAATGAATGTTTTCCTAGGTATCTCTGAGATTTAATATTTGATGTCATCAGGATATACAAAGGAAAGGAGCAGCATCGTAGTTATTGGGCTCAGTGTCCACACTACACCTGTTGAAATGCGTGAAAAACTTGCCGTTCCTGAAGCAGAATGGCCTCGAGCCATTGCAGAGCTGTGTAGTTTGAATCATATAGAAGAAGCTACTGTTCTTAGTACCTGCAACAGGATGGAGATATATGTTGTAGCTCTGTCTCAACATCGTGGTGTAAAAGAAGTAACAGAATGGATGTCAAAGGTACTTTTCGTAATTTTCTATCAACATGATTTTGAGGATGCAGCAATTGCGTGGCTTCGAAAGAGCGAGAATGGCGAACGAAGCATGTGGCTCGTAAACCCTAGACGAAAGACAACAATGCAGGTGGGTGGGTTTATAGATCCATGAAATCAGGTTGAGAGATCTAGAAAGTACAGAGAAAAAAAAAAAAAAGGAAGAGAAAGAGATTGGGAGGTTCTGCTAGAGAGAGAAGAATCGGGCAATGAGGTTTTGAGGAAGAGGATCAAACCCAGTCAAATTTCTCTGATATATGTTTAGGGACCTTAGACATCAAAAAATAATTTTGTGGATCTCTTCCATTACGAAAAGTGGGAGAGGGACCTTAGACTAATTTTTTCTATTTTTTATTGAGAACTTGAAATATACAATGAATGACGTAACAACTATAAAATATATATTTTAATGAAATGGTTAAAATTTAATTTATTCTAAATTATTTTCTATACATTTTAAATAAATTTTATATTATTATTGAATTTTAAAATTAATTTTTAACTCGTACATAACATGAGTGATATGTTAGTTATAAATTAATGGTAAACTTAGGCTTCGTTTGGGAAGCAAAAGTTGGGGTTTTTTTTTGGCTATTTTAGCCACAAAAAATAAAATAAATTTTTTAGCTCAATAAAACAAAACATCACATCCAATTCATAATCATTATCTTCTTTCTCTCACAAAAAACTAAAAAAGCCCAAAAAGCCTAAAACCCTTTCCAAACCAAGCTTTTTAACCTTAGGCTAAAATAGTTAAAAAAGTTAAAAAGTCAACTCATTTTCCAAATGAACCCTTTATTTATTAATTATTAAATTTTTATCTATACTATTATTAAAAGGGAACATGAACTTTGGTGTCTTGAAGCCATTCCTAAAAAACTTTTCTCAATTTTTCCTAAAATGACCTTTACTTCTTACACTTACATCAATTTTAATTAGGGTTAAAATGGTAAATTTAAACACTAATTCCAACTCCCACTTCCCATTCTCCACACGTCTGAAGCAGTTAACAACATGTTCCTTCAATTGCATTTTGCATCTTCCTTGGTATTCTTCACAATTTCAAACAGTGACCTGCCTTTTCCCAACTCTTTCTTGCAATCGACGATTCAGAAACAGAAGGCGAGAAGAAGAGGTGCAGGAACAAGAATAGGGAACTACTGTATCCTCCAGTGGAGGAGATTCTATGCAACAGGAGCATGCAAAAATTAGTGATTTATCTGTGGAGAGAGTGGGGATGTTTCACAACATTGGAGCCTCCAAATGTTGATCGTACAAGGCAATCAGTGAGGAAGTTATCCTCTGAAGCAAAAACCAATGTGATACACAAGGAGAAAAAGAATGCAACAACCAAATCTGGACGTGAGTAATTCATATAATTATAACATAAATTACTAGACATAATTATGTCACCTAATAATAGCTATGGTGTGTTTTTTTTAAATTACTAAATTACTAATTGAAACTTTTTTTGTATTTTTTCTTTTATTTCTAAATTGCAGACCAAACTTGGGATTTCCTAATGTGAAGCGGAAAAGACTACCATGGACTGCTGAAGAGGAAGAAATGCTAAAGGTATGGGTTCTTTCACATCGCTGTGTGTTTATAATTTATGTTTTTTAAAAATTAGGTTGTTTGATTGTCAAATATGGTTTCACAGAGGGATCTCAATTTTGACATCAACATTTGTGTTTGTGTGTTTACAATTTATGTTTTCAAAAAATTAGGTTGTTTGATTGCTTAATTTTGTGTGTGTGTTTTTCTTAAAAACAATTTTTAGTTAAGATTAGTAAATACTGTATTTTTTTAAAGATTTGTACGTCTTTTAATGTACGTGTATTTTATTTATCAAATACGTTAATATCAAATGTTACATCGTACATAGTTACTCATTTTATTTATATGTATATTATTAAAAAAAATAATATGAAATTCATATTATAATATGAATTAAAAATAAATTGCACACGCATCGCGTGTGTCCGGCCGCTAGTATATATATATATGTAATAATTTCTCCAACTTACCACTTGTGTAATTTTCCCTAAAAGATAATCAAAACTGTGGGTTGCTAAGTTGACTCCTCCATAAAAGATCATCAAAACTGTGGGTTGCTAACATGACTGCATCATGATGGGAGGGAGACTAGTGGGTTAGGGTGGCTGATAAGATTTTATCCATTTGGGCTCTTCTTGGCTGGGTGGCTGACAAGATTTTACCCATTTGGGCTTTTGTCGGCGGTGTTTGGAAAGCCGAATTTAAGGGGTTTTTTTTTTTTTTTTTTAATGATAAAATAGATTAAAATAATTAATAAAATAAAATATCACATTAAATCTATAATCATTTCAATTTTTCTTTCACAAACATCATATCCAACTTTAAAAAAATTCAATTCTCTTCTTAAATACAAAAATTTTAACTTAATAAAATAATTAAAAATTAAAATAACTTACTAAAATAACTAATTTTTCAAACGTGACAAAAAATCGTCATAGTTTTGAATTTTGCCATACATTCTATTCTTGCCCACTGTTTCATAACAGCTGTTATTAGGTGGAATCCTCTTTTTTTTTTTTTTTTTTTTTTTATACAATAATGCTACATCCCACTAAAAGTGGTGCTCTAAAGCACCACTAATAAGTTGGCATCCACTTATAAAAAAAAAAAAAAAAAAAAAAAAAAAACAAGGCACAAAAACACTATGGCAGTGCCCACTGTCACATCATTAGTGATACCACTAATTAGTGGTCTCAAGCATTTTTGTTTTTTATATACCACTAAAAGCCACTAATGAGTTGACATATATTAGAAAAAAAAAATAAGACACAGTATACACTGTGACAGTGGATGAGACTCATTACCACATCATCAGTGGTAGCACTAATTAGTGATCTCAAGCATTATTTATTTTTTTTCTTTATCCATTTGGGCTTTTCTCGGCGGAGTTTGGAAAGCCGAATTTAAGTTTTTTTTTTTTTGGATTGAAATTTATAAAATGATAAAACAGATTAAAATAATTAATAAAATAAAATATCACATCAAATATATAATCATTTCATTTTTTCTCTCACAAACATCATATCTAACTAAAAAAAATCTAACCCTCTTCTCAAATATAATAATTTTAACCTAATAAAATAATCAAAAATTAAAACAACTTACTAAAATAACTAACTTCCAAGGCCAAAAGTCCTCATAGTTTTGAATTTTGCCCTACATTCTATTCTTGCTCATTGTTTCGTAACAGCTCTTATTAGGTCGAATCCTCATTTTTTTATTAAAATTTTGGATAAATTGTAAATATGTTTCTTGAGATTTGTTTAAAATATGAATTATTCCTTATAATTTAAAAAATTACAAATATCTACTTATCAAAATTTTTTATTTAACATAATTAACTGAAAAAATAAAATTCTTAATTGCTTTCCTATACAATGATAAAAACACATGTATTATTAATTGAAATAAATTTATGAAATCATTAAAAATTATTAATTAACTTGATGATTTATTAATAAACTTGATGATTTATTAATAAAATAAGTCATTTGTTATGAAATTAAAAACTTCAAGGGACAAAATGTAATTTTTAGAACCACAGAGAGCAAATCGTATTTTTATCAAATCTTAAGGGGTGTATTTGTAATTTACCCTTCAATTTTTTTTTTTTTGTCATTTTTATCTCTTTCAAATCTTTACCTTTGAAAAAAAAAAAAAAAAAAAAACACTTATGAATGTTGCTCCCTACTAGGTTTGGAAAAGGTTTAAAAGCCAATTTTTTGGATAAAGAAATATAGTGAACAGTTGTGGTAAAAAAAAGCTTGGTAGAATTACATGTAGGTAGGAGTTGGGAAAAAAAAATTATTAACACATTTCGTAAAAACGGTGCTTCAACCATTTCATTAAATTGATATCAAATGAAGGGAGAGGTATTTTTTTTTTTTTTTTAAATCAAATTAAAAGAGCGTTTAACCTTTCATCAAATTTTGTGAGTAGCCATTGGTGGACGACTGAGTAGATAACTGGCCAGATGACCGAATTTTGGCCAAACAACCTGCTTGTGAACCAAAAATTTACTCTAAGCCGAACGACCTATCAAATTTAATGAAAATCTTAATTCACCATTGGAGTGCATCATATCAAATTAAATTTTTCACAAAATTTTGGAGATGTTCTAAATAAGTTGTTTTTGCAATGGCTTTCTACATAAATCTGTTGCATTCAATGCAAACAATGGGATATGCATTCGCTTTCCAAATTCCAAAAGTATTTTTATTATGGTTTTAACTTTTCTCAAGTTATCATCTCAACGAAAGAAAGTGTTTGAGTTTGGTATGTTCATTTTGAGATCCATTTTTGTTATCAAAATCATTCAATTTTTAGGATTCATTGAGTAGAATATTCATGCAAAAAAATCAATACGATTAGATATCAGTAACTATATGTTTTAATCATATTTATGTTTAAAAATAGACGACAAATATAATTTCAAGAATAGACATCTATTTTTTGTAAAACAATTTTGATTCAAACATATAATTACCGATGTCTAATCATCTTGATTTTTTTGCATAAATATTCAACTTAATGAGTCCTAAAAAGCGAACAGTTTGGATCAACAAAATCAATTCCAAGATGAGTCTACCAAGTCCATCCTCTCTCTCAAATTAAAATGACTAACTAACTTGAAAGAAGCTAAACTTTTTTACTATTGGTGATGGGAAAATGACAAATTAATTCCAAAAGTGTTTTATCTTTACACGTTTATAACAAATCTCTCGGTCTGATTTTTTATTTTATTTTATTTTATTTGTTACATGTAGTTGAGTTTAATGCATTATATCAATTTTTTCTCTCTCTTCTCTCAACATATTTTTGTATAGAATTGTTGTAGATTATCTAAAGCTTAGTTGGATCATATCTGTACAATCACAATATAGATAATGTCTTTTCATGTGTTTTATAGTTTTTCTTTTTGCCAATTAATATAAGATAAACTATAAATACTGTGAAAAATACATAAAATGGAGAAATTTTAACAAATAGCCACAAGCATACAATTTAAGAGTAGGTCCAGAACACAAAAACTAATCATAGAATTGAAAACGTAATGCATATGAATGGTTAAGATTTTTTAAAAATGACTCCATCAACAAATTCTATAAAATCTTTTCAATTCATGTATATTATGTATTATATTCAGTGTGCATAGCAGATTTGTACCATAAGCTCACGTAAGTGGAAATAATCAAACCCCTTGCCTCTTAGTAAAATGTGAAGACTCACTACTTATGGAGTGACTCATTAGTTGATGTTTTGATTATAGAAACCCTACAGTATGCACTCTGTATACATCTTATTATATGTTTTTCTAACAAATATTGCTATGAATTTTGTACATCCCGAAAATAAAAATAACAGATACATTCCTAACTCTCAACAGATATGCTGAAGCTTACGATCATTAATTCATTGATTTTCATAAGTACAACAAAAGGTGTCAAATGTATTAATACATTCACTAATCCTAGTATCTGAATCTAAAGCATATGATCTACATATTTAAACAACAGTAGAAAAGTACAAGTTCATGCCTTAAAGGCTACACTTTTCTAAGACGATATTTGGTTACAACAAAAGTAGGTCAAACCCAATACAAAGAAAGCCCTAAGCTTATACAAAAGAATATTTATAAAAACAAAAACACAACGACCCTTTAGCTCCACAGTCCTCGGTCCTCCCAAGCTAACCCCTTGCCGGAGGCATACCATCAACACCTGAAAGTTGATTTCCACATAGGGTGAGCTAAAACCCAGTAGAGATAAATTTAATGATATGTATGATACTTAACCAAGCCATATGGTGTATGTACATGAATGCCATTTACCAAAAACAATGCTTTTTCTCTTTCAAACAATGCAATGCCACGTTTATAATTCAATTGATAAACCCTTACTTCCATAATAGAAAACAGGGTGGACACATATTAAGAATCTCTTGATACGTGTCTGCCAGTAGACAAGCACTACCAAAGTCATTTTACTGGTACTAACTAGAAGGATCGGTACCTAACCCCGCAGGTTTTCGGACTTTCACCAAGAACATACAGATCAGCATAATTGTGACGCCCCAAATTTTTTTTGAAACATCAAGGGAAACTAAATAAACAAAATGACTTAATAAACTAAAAAGTTGACATCTTAATAGGGCATTCCAACTCTCGTACATACATCAAATAAAATTATCCAAATATAAACTTAAAATTATCCAAATACAACATCAAATAAAATTATAAGGTCCTTAATAGCTAATATATAAGATAATAAAGTTATTCGGCTTTAGTCATGATTTCAAGTCAGCCAAGGCTCTACGTTAGCGTTAACTCTATTTCAGCTTCAATTATTTCCTCGCCAAAACCTGGCATAACACGCCAGGGCAACAAAAATATATGCCATGAGTTTTGCAACACAGTAAGAAAACATAACCAACCTACCATTCTTTTTAAGAGAAAAATAATGAGATTATAAACATGAGATAACAATATAATTGTAAACATAAATTACAACCATTAAAATAATTTCAATAATTTTAATAAATTAGGTAACACTCAAAATGTCACCAAAGAGATTTAACTTACCAACCACTAAGCATGGCAACGGTTAATTTGAAACCCTCCCTTGGTCAAATATTTAAGTGTTACCAACCGTAACTACCAGGGATGCCCACGTCTGGAGTTATATACCCAAGTAGTGTCATCCGTGGTCTACCCCAAAGAAACGGCCTGCCAGGGGTACGTAACCTCCCTGTGTGTCACCTGCACATCCACCCTTATTCCAAAATCGAATACCGAAAAGGGTTCAAATAAGTCCCGTGCCATCTTAGAGTTTCGCAACACAATTTACGTGAGAATTCTCAAAACCAGAGCTCACCCTGAACAACCGGTATTGACCGTCAACCCGTAATTTCGTACACTCTTTAAAACCAAGACTCACCCTGAACAACTGGTATTAATCGTCAATTGTTAACTTTGTGTATGCCGTTAATCATTTCAGTTAATTTTGATATTAATCACAAACAATTCCAATTTTTATCACAAATAATGTTCTACCAACTCATTAAAGTTTCCAACATAAAATATTACACATGTCACACAATAATAAATAAATGAACAGAATTTAAATAAACAATTTATTTAAACCATGGTATGAAATAATAATTTAGATACAAAGAAAATAAACCATAGTCACACACATGCATGGATTTTTAATTTACAAGATTAGACTACCGCAATATATATTAAATAAAGCACAATACAGCCATACATAGATTACCAGTTTACAATATTTGATGAATTAGACCAACACAATAACTGATTTTTATCCAAATAAATAATTGAAGTGATGATCTTAAACCTGTCCAGAAATTTTCAGGTTATACCTTAGGTAATAAAAATTATAAATAAATTATTTATACAGTTCTAAAATTCGTGAAAATGTACAAAATATTCAATAAATATGTTTGGGTCATTTTTCAGAAAGAATTCTCCAAAAATAAGTTATAAATAATTCTGTAAAATTCCCAGAAATTTTATGACACAGATTTATCACATTTTCTTAAATTAATTCCATACTTAAATTCATAAATCAATTCCATAATCTACAAATTTATTATGAAACTAGACTACTCAAATTTCATATTTTAGTTAGAAATTACCAGATTTGGCTTAACATAGAATTTTTAATAAATTTTCAAACATATAGTAAAATCTGTCTTACAGTTTCGGATTTAATTAAAAATTTGTATAAATTCGTACAAAGCTCAATAATTGTTGCAAGAACTCCTGGATGAACTAGACATCATTCTCAACAACTTTGTAGAGGAAATCATCTCAAAATTTTGAGCATAAAATTGTCTAAAAATTTGTACAAGTTTCTGGCAGATTGAAGAGTTATATAATCAAACCAAATGAAATCTTTAATAATCTCTTTAATGGCACAAACAATACATGCAAGTCTAATTCCAAGATTATATCATGATTTTAAGGCTGAAAATAACCTTCAAATATTTAACATACAAATCACAAATTTATATACAACTATAAACAAAATTTTATCTAAATTTTTTAGCTATTATAACATATGAACACAAATCTAAAAATTTAACAATTAAAAAGAATGAGAGGGTTATGAGAGTTTTCTTACTATGTTAGGTTGCTAACGATTTATCGTCCGAATTTGATTTATGATTCTGATCGTAAGATATGACCGTCCTGGCTCCATGATCGTCTTGTTGAAATTTCGCATCAATCGGACGCGATCTCACCGTTGATCTTCCATTGGATTCTCTTAGAACTTTTAGTTGTTGATCATCATCTTAGACTCAGAATTTGCAAGATCTAACCCCAAAAATGGATTCTACACGTCGAAAAACCTAAGGGTGGTCATCCCCAAAGTCATAGGACCACTCGATTAACCTAAAGTTACTAGGATGCACTGTAGCACCATGGGCCGAGAAACGCTGGATAAAATTCAATTCATCTTCTCCAACAGCCGTAGAATGCACGAATAGAAGACCCAGAAATTTAGTTTCAATGTCACCAGTTCAAATGCTTGTATATTATTTATCGTAACTCCGTTTTATCTTATTTTTCTGTCATTGGATTCACCTCACGGCGTAGTTTTTGGTTTACTACTCACACGCCTCGTTCCATCTCTTTTCGCATGCCGTCGGATCTCCAAAATTTGACAAAAAAATAAGATTATTTTCCTACCGTCTCGGACATTTTTTCGAACCATCTTTCGGACTCCATAACTTTCTTAATTCTTAACGGTTTTACTTCATTCTTTCGCCAATCTCTTCAACTTACTTCGTACTTCATCTTACATGACCTATTTTCTCACTTCTTTCCGGAATGAATGGTTTTGGCATGCCGAAAGTAAGCCGAAAACCAACTTTTGAAATTCAAAATAAACTTCTCTAACTCTGTTTTCTTTCTCCTCCATCTTCCTTCTTCTTCTCTTTCTTCACCTACAACACTTTGTGAATGGTGGTTCTAGATGATAATGGAAATAGGTGATGGTGGTGGTGGCGGTCCGACGGTGTGCCGATGGTGGAGAAGGTTGCGGGTTGGTGATAGTGTGGGTTAAGGCCATGGCTATGGAGGTCGGGGAAGGAGGAAAAACATAGATAAAGAAGGAGAAAGAGAGTTTTGAGAATGAGCGGTGAAGAGAAAGAGAGGGAATCGAGAGAGATGAAACTGGAAGTGAAGAGAGGTGAGGAAGACTTAGGCTCAATTTATGAGCAAAATGAGGAAGATGAAAAGAAATAAAAAACTGAGAAAGGGAACACTTGGTGGTATGGCATGGCATGTTCACCACGTTTTCTTTTGTTACAGAGAATGATAGCACGTGGAAGGTAGGAGGTGAGAAAACATGGGGAGCAAACCCATGGTTTTCGATTGGATTTTAGTACAGAAAATATTAGGTTTCAGTGTAATTTGATTACAAAAAAAAATATAGAGAAAAATATAATAAAAATATCATAAGGTACATAAATTAATATTGAGTAATAATATAAAGTTAAAAATATTTTATTTTATTTTATTTTGAATAAATTTTCAGTATAAAAATATACAGACTATTAAATTCAAAATATTGTGAATAATTATTTAAGAAAATTAAATATATATATATATTATTTTTATTATATAAAATACGGGGTTTCACAATAATAATAACCACAACCACGCCCCTTAAAACGATACATATCAATATATAAATGTGAAACCAATGTTCAAATGCAATGCATGAGTGAATGAGTTTCAATTAACCTAGTTCTCATGCAATTTCTACAACAATCAATACTATTCTCCGCCGATAACCAAAACAGATATCTCTTTTCAAAAGAAAAGTTTTTAAGAAACAGATACATATTTCAAAATATCAATATAGGAGTAACAATCACATGTTCAACTCCTTCCTTCCAACTCACACAAATATTATTACAATACCATTCTAATATCTCACAATTTTCCCATTTCCTTTTGTAAAGAAAACCCAAAATCACTAATAGTTTCCATAAAACCAAACAGATATTTCTTGTAGCATTCACCATTTTAAAGCAATTTCTTCCATTCCCAGCACTATTTCAAATAAAATATCCCAAAACCCCTCTTTTGTGAACCAAATTCAAAACCCACATCAAACCTAGAGTTTTCAAAAATCTAGTTAAATCAATTAACACATTAAAAAACCTATGTGATTCGTGATTAGATCAAGATTAATTGTACCAATTCCCAAATGATTAAAACTAACAATTTAAATCATCTAGCACATATGAAAGTGATTTAGATTGCTGCTTAAAAAAAAAAATCGACACAAACGATTTTTACATAGGAAAACCATAATTGGAGTACCTTCAATTGTGATTAAAAAACCACGGGTGAAATGCCACAAATCAATCCACTATAAAATGAAGAAAGAATATAAATTTACCAAACAAATTACCCAAAACATTGTCAATTTGTCTTCAACAATCCGTATCTCTTTCACCACAACCTTCGTCTCGGAATTGATCAGATTGATGTTGAATCCACAACATCCATTGTCGAATCAACGACTGCGCATAGCATCAAACTCCTTCGAATACTCCACGCTTGAATCTCTGGACTCTACCGAAGAAAAACACTCTTGAAGATGAACAATCAAACTCTTTGATGTGTGCTTGTCAAACCATGAGTTTAATACTCAATCAAATATCAAATAAAACTAACAAAATAGCCCTAAAAGAAAACCCTAAAATCCTCAAAGAAGATCTAGAAGCCATACCCTAAGTTTGGAGCAAACTGCAATTTTATAGCTGCTGAAATCGCGATGTCCACTCGAGCACAAGAATGGACGCTCGAGCGGGGACGCTAAAACGCGTGTTTCAAACCAGGATTCACGCTCGAGTGTAGGAACTTACGCTCGAGCGTAAAATCACACCTCACAGTATTTTTACAGACGAGCCAAAGTACTGGAAATGTGGAAACTCTGCTCGAGCGAGAAGACCAAAAACAAAAGAAAAAATACAACTCGATTAACCCAAGCTTGTTCGCGGAATTGGCAATAAATAAGGTCCTAACAATCTCCCCTTTGTCAATTCCCAGACAAAACTTTTCCAACAATTGTTCCTAACAAACACACGCACTAGACTAACTAACAAAAACGAAAGCCCTGACCAAACACAAAACAACAATTGCAAAACCATACAAGCCGATTTGATTGAGGAACACTTCGAACCCTTTTGAACAAACCACCTGTGGAAAATA
The DNA here is from genome assembly GCA_036172215.1 of Camellia granthamiana. NCBI lineage: Eukaryota > Viridiplantae > Streptophyta > Magnoliopsida > Ericales > Theaceae > Camellia > Camellia granthamiana. Next base: position 91,529,831 of record CM069912.1, read on the forward strand.
TCAAAATACCACACAAACCAAAACTGTGGAATGAAATAATATAAAGAGAGGAATAAGCAACATATCCACATATGTATAACCAAATCTATCTAGGCCAAAAATTCCAACATAACCCAATATTCATGTACATTCCCACAAAGCCCAAGCATATAATCCCCAAATAACTACTCTCCCTTTTTGTCCGGGAGACAAGCTCAAAAACAAAAAAACAATAAAACAAAACATAGAAGAAAAACAATCGAAAAACAATAGAAAAGAAGTTGTGCATGGAAAAATACACTAGCCAAACATTGTCCAAGGAGAGAGAGAAACAAGTATCACTGATCTAGCGGCAGCGGAGACTGTTGTAGTTGAAGCATAGTCAAGATTTTGAGCAATATGGTGGGAAGACTGAGCAACAGACTCCTCAATGCGGCTAGAAGAGGCCTCCAAAGCAGTGAGCCGGGCATCGGTGGTGGTCTCAAAATCAGTCAGCTGAGCATCAAAGATATCTATCTGGCCCTCCAAGCGATCAAACACAGGAAACCATGGCCTGCTTAAATTGACGCAGTTGGCCTCTGATAGAATGAGCCGGATGAAGCTGCTCCCCCTCACCTGCAGCAACAGCGTCATACTCTACCTCATTGGCCAGAGGATCATCATCTGTACCAAAAACAGCCACCCCAGAAGAACCCCCCTTGACATGAGACTGACTCTGGGAGACGATCTTTTTGTGAATGGGCAGGTAGGAAAGGCAAATTCGTCCTCATCAAAAGAAGGAATTGCAAATTTGGTGAGAAGACGGTTAATAAGGCAACCATAAGAAAGACCTAAGTTGTTTCGCTCAAAAGCGGCTACCATTTTTGGAATAATGAGGGTGGCAAGATTGATAGAATGGTGTTGATCAATGTGAAATAGTACAAAGCCTTGTTCCTGATTGATTTCAGAGCTATGAGTGGTGACTATGATGTTGGTATAGACACTGAGATTTAGAAAACAGAACTGGGGAAGAAGCTCATGTTGTTTGATCAAGGCGCCCTTGATCCAAGTACGGGGCATACCACACAATGCAGTGGCCACCTTGTTGAAATCACAGGTGGGTCGGACAAGAAAATGATAGTGACACGGAAAGACTTGGCCAATGCCTAATAGCTTACGAACAAGATCAAGGGTAATGGTGATGGACTCAGACCTGACCCAGGTCTTGAAAGTAGAGCCAATATCGTCAATCCCTTAAATATTACAATAAAATTCTTGAACCCAGTCAAGGTTTTGATGGCTGGAGAAAGAAAGGACCAAGTCTCCCCCCAAAAGATCAAACAAAGGTCGAATGGGTATGGACTCAAAGGTGTTTGGCTGGACATTGCGCTCTAAGTGGACAGTCCTAGAGATGTACTATTCCCGAAAAGACTTGGCTTTGTCTGTTGAGGGGAAACGGTCAAAGTTATAAGCGGGGTGATTGGCCGTAGACTTACGGCATTTGGAAGTGGACATGGCTAAACCAAAGGACAAACCCAATGACAACTACACCCCCCAACCCAAGCCAAGAAAACACCAAAACCACTAGACATTAAAGAAAATTAGTAACAAAATAATAAGACCAATTAATGCAAAAACCAGTAAGAACAAGATGCAAACCAAAACCAACTAGATATGCAAATCTTAAATTAGTATACGGCCAAACACAAATTCAATAGTCAAAAAATCACAAATCTTAAAAAACAAAGGCCAAAGTAACAAGGACACACCAAAACTGTGACAGACGGGTTACCCAAGGCACAATCACTAAAACCACAAAACTGAAACACCTAACATGCTCAAACTTTTATGAATATGTGTGAATGCGTGAAAAAAGCAAAAAATAAGCCACCACAAAACAAACACACCAGACACAAGTGAACCCTAGACACACCATTAACCATTACGGAAATATATAAATAAAATAAAAAAATAAAGACATAAAATGAAAAGAACAAGGAAAGAGACAAACCTGGGCAGATGATGGAGAACGAGAGTGGGGGTAAGATAAACCACGAACCAACTAAATCAACAAAGAAGATGAAAGAGTGAGAACACAAGCGGAGCCTTAGGAGAGAGAGAAAAGAAAAATTTTTGGGGAGGAATGAACTGAAAAGACAAAGGTTGGGTTTTTAAAGCATTGCAGTCTGCTCGAGCGTGAGAACTTACATGCGTGGCTTCGCTGGAGCCAAGATTCATGCGCTCGAGCAAAAAAAACAATCTCTCAGAAGTTGGTCGCCTCTCCAAAAAGTACTGGATGAGTGGAATATCTACTCGAGCGCTAGAGTTTTTGCTCGAGCGTGGAAGAAAAAAACAAAGGCAAAAATGCACCATTCTAAGCAGGTAAAACCAACTCACACTGTCAAGGGAGACCTGAAACAAAAAGAGGTGAGCACAATAGCAAGAGTGTGATACTAAGACGATATAATCCACAAACCATGAGACCCGTAAACTCACAATTTTGACAATATGAAACACAGTATTATGAGCAAATCAAGTAAACATCGATCAATGGGCATAAGCTACATAAGAATACACAACTCATAGACAAACATGAGAGCTCACATAATGAATGTGTGTGTGTGCAATCCTTGAGAGGCCACAGAGCTAGAGTTAATCCTCGTAGTGGTCGGATGGCTGGACCTCCGGCAAGAGTAACTAAACATCACTGAGAAAAGTCAAACCACTAGTAATCATGGGGTATTTGTTGAGTAAAGGCGGAGGCTCCCCCCTAAATCAATGAGTTTATTTATTTATTTATTTATTTATTTGATTTTTGACTTTTCTTGCTTGTGGGCACTCACTGGTGGCATGCATGCTCAAGAGTATGGAGACTAAACCAAAGAAGCATGAAAACAATAATGATGGCCTAGTTGGTGCCTCTGAGGTAGTCTTTTCCTAATGCCCGAACTTCAAAGAACTGAGAGAGGAGCTATGAAAGTGAAAAAAAGATGGTAGATAGTTAAGAGACTCAACATCACACATGGTATGCCAGTATCGGTCAATTCCTCCAAAAAAAAAAAAAATGTATAAGAGACACTGTTAAAGGTCCATAGAGAACTTTGATCACTTGTGCGGAAACCCCGGCAACAATTTATCTCACGGATGTATACAAAATGAGATCATGAAATCAATGAGTATGAGAATTCAAAATGAGCTATGAACAAAGATGAATGAAATCTTGCCAGCAGCATGAGAGGTGTTCATAAGAGTTTTAAATGCAGAGATGACAAGAATCAATGATAATGAGATTATAGCATCTAAGTACACATAAAGCCAATCACTCTTACCCACTCAAGTAATAGGTCATATCTTAGTGACTGAGCACTACACCCAAGGTCTTTCTAAAGAACTCAAACCTAAGAAGATCAAGGGGTTTTGTAAAAATATCAGCTTTTTGATGCTCAGTGGGTATATGTTCAAGAACAACAAGGCCCTCTTCCACTAACTCTCGAATGAAATGATGACGAATGTCAATGTTTTTGGTGCGAGAGTGTTGGATAGGATTTTTAAAAAAGTTAATGGCATTTGTGTTATCACAGAAAAGAGTAAGAGTGTTCTGGTCTATACCATAGTCATAAATCATTTGTGCACAACAACTCCCTGCTGCAATGTATTCAGCCTCAGCGGTCGAAAGAGATATGGCATTTTGCTTTTTGTTATGCCAGAACACCAAATTATTCCCAAGGTAAAAACACCCTCCAGATGTGCTCTTACAATCATCAGTACACCCTGCCCAGTCGACATCAGAAAAATCAGTGATTTCAGTGGTAGTGTCGGTCGTGAACCAAATCCTATATCCCAATGTCCCATTTACATACTTAATGATGCGTTTAACTGCAAGTAGATGAGACTTTTTAGGACAGGCTTGGTAACGGGCACAAACACCTACACTAAATGCAATGTCAGGACAACTGGCGGTGAGATACAAGGGCCCGTTTGTTTTCAGAGGTAGAATGAACAGGATTCATAGTGAGGGGATTGATAGTGAGGGGATTAAATAAAATTGTGTTTGTTTTGATGATAGTTGTTAGTGTAGGAATTGTTAAATTATTTTTATATAAAATAATAAAACAAATAAAAATATATAAAAAATTAAAAATTAATATTTTAAAAAAAATTCCCAATATATAAAAAATAAAAAAAATAAAAAAATTTCTAATCCCCTCACTATTTTTCTAATACCACCTTTACCACCTTCATCCCAATCTCCCTTCCAACCTCCATCTATATCCCCTCCTCCATCCTAATCTCTTCTCCAACTTTACAAACAAATATAACACTAAATAACCCCCACCTCTATTCTAATCCCCTTCCATCCATTACACCCCAAAACAAACGGGGCCCAGGAGACTCCCTATCATACTCCTAGAAAGGGTATGATCAATATCAGTACCAGAGGAATCTTTGGATAGGTGAAGGCTAGTGCTCATGGGAGTGCAAGCATGTTTGGTTGACTCAATACCGAACTTAGACACAAGATTTTTGGCATACTTGGTCTGAGAAACAAATGTACTTGCAGGAGACTATTTAATTTGAAGACCCAAGAAGTAAGACAACTCCCCCATCATGCTCATTTCAAACTCATGTGTCATGCAATCCGAGAAATATTTCACAAGAAAATCAGCAGTGGATCCAAACACGATATCATCAACATAAATTTGAGTAACAAGTATATGAAACTTAGTATGTTTCACAAATAAGATCTTGTCCACACTACTCCTTTGAAAATCATTATCAAGCCGAAAGGTAGTAAGTCTATCATACCAAGCTCGAGGGGCTTGTTTCAACCCATATAACGCCTTGTCTAACTTGTAGACATGGTGTGGACATTTTGAGTCCTCAAACCCTTTTGGTTGCTCAACATAAGCCTCTTCTTTTAAGTACCCATTCAGAAAGACACTTTTCACATCCATTTGGAACAATTTGAACCCAAGAAAGCATGCAACACCCAATAAAATGCGAATAGATTTGAGACGTTGCAACAGGGGCAAACGTCTCACCATAATCAACACCCCTACTTGAGTATACCCTTGAGCAACCAACCTCGCTTTGTTTCTAACCATAGTACCATTCTCATCAGATTTATTTTTAAAGATCCATTTGGTACCTATCACATTCATGTCTCTAGGTCTAGGGACAAGAGTCTAAACTTTGTTACGTTCAAATTGACCTAATTCATCATGTATATCATTCACCGAACTATTATCTAGTAAGGCCTCTTGTCACGACCCAAACCCGTCCCTATATGTTTAGTATCGTAACCGGCCAGTAATCCTTGGATCACCAAAGGCCTCTTAACAGAATGACATAATATAAGGGGCTGCGGAAGCAAATATAGGAATTTACATTGTACATAGAGCTGTGTTAATGTATGTGAGACAGAAATCTTTAAAACAAACTTATATATATATATATATATATATGACATCATAAATACATTAGTCTTATGTCACCAAAGCCACATATACAGAACTTTCCAAAAACATGTTCAAACAAAACATAAACATTAGAAGGTGCAAAAATCCCCAAGACTCAAAACTTGATCAAATCTCAAAAGGGAACCTCCACGGGAGACACAATGGCTGGCTGACACCAAAAACTCACCAGGCAACAACTTAGGCTTGGTCACGCACCTGCTCACCTACATACATAATAAGTAAATAGTGAGCGAGAGCCCAGTGAATAATAACGGAGTAAAGGGTTTTGATGAATGATGATGTTCATAGCATAATTAGAAATCAGAATTCATATCAAAAACAGATTTACATTCACATTCTTTTTCAAGTCAATAATAGAAATTAGAATACATACTTAATCTCACATCCGTTAGTGCTAACGGATCACATACGGGGCATCGAAGATCATACTTGTCAGTCCCATAAAAGGACCTCCGGTCGAGTAAGGATAACTTGTCAGTTCCATAAAGGAACCTCCAAACCGAGTATAGATAACTTGTCAGTTCCATAAAGGAACCTCCGGTTGGGTACAGATAACTTGTCAGTTCCATAGAAGAACCTCTGGACCGGGAACAGATAACTTACTCGAGCCCCAAATACTTATCAAAATTGGACAATCATTTATCTTACAAACATAACATTTCATAGAACAGATCTTACTCCATATACAGAAACTAAGTAAAGTTGAACATAGCTTTACCAAGTTATTACTCACAATTAACATATGGCTCCAAGGCAAATAGACAGAATGGGCAAATCAGACGTCTTGTAGTGCATGACTTACACAGTTATAGAACGAACACATACTGAATTACACAACTGAAAACATTAACTTAATCCTTTCTTATCCTGATGTGTTTCTACTTCTTATCCTCATTATTATGTCTTAATCATGGCCTAGGAATACCTAGGATGCAATGTGGATGCCAAAATGCACTTTGGAACCCTTAACAAAACTTGCTGAAAACAGGGGTCCCGCTTGAGCGCAACTTCATTCGCTCGAGCGAACATGAAAAACATGAGTGGTCGCTCAAGCGGTCTATAAACTTCTGCAAAAGTACTGGTTGTGTGATTTTCATGCTCGACAGACGCTCAACGGTCGCTCGAGCGTAAGACTTAGGTCCTCGCTCGAGCGTAACTCTTGTTGCTCGAGCGGTCTGCAAAAATGGTAAACTTCTAGGAGCATATATTTCACGCGCAAGCCAACTTTAGGTCGCTTGAGCGAAAATGCACACACTCAGAGTGGTTGCTCGAGTGTAGTTTCCTCCGCTCGAGCGTAGGAGCAGAATTCTGGAATTTCCAGATTTGCTCCCAAGCTTAAAACTCCAATTCTAAACTGAAATTCATGATCCTTTGGGCCAAAAACTAAAGGAAACTAGTGTGAACATGCAAAACAACTTGAATTCAAAATCAATTCACAAAATCAAGGCCCAAGGATAAGTAAATTATACAAAACTAAGCTTGAAGCTCAAAGAACATAACTTGAAGATAACATGCATGAATTGATATGAACGTAAGTTCTCTAAAACATGATCAATTAAAGGTCAAATGGTAAGAAATGTGATGAATTCTCTAAACCAAGTCAAGAAGGACACATGCATGTATGACTTAAGTGAAATTCAAACTCAATATGCTTTGATATATGCATGTATGCATGACATGGTTCAATCTTCTTCATTTCTAGTTTAATTCTTGCATTATCCATCATAATTCTCTAAAGTTCATGTCTTACACATCATAATTATACAATCTAAAGGTTGAATTCTTACCTAGGCTTGTCAATGATGCTCTAGATAATCAATTCTTGGAAGTTCCAAGCCAAATTCTCTAAGTTCTCTAGCAATCTCCTTAATTTGAGCTCAAACCTCCCTTCTTTCTCTCTCTTACGTTTGGTTTGTGTGTGAGCTCAAAAATGTGTTGAAATGAAGAAAAGAATGAGTGAAGGCACATATGCGAGCCTTATATAGGCTTGGCTACTGGTATAATTAAATTGTTGATCAACTAATCAATTAGACATTAAATTATTCTAATTTAATCATTCCGAACCGAATTTTAATTAAACCTACCATAATTTTCCAAAAATCCTAAATAAAACATAAATCAACTCAATTTCGTGATCGGATGCCGATAAGGCCTTCAATTTACAAAATAGAACAAAATCAGAGACATATATTCCTACATAGAACAGATAGAAACTCATATAACACATAACACATGTAATGAATGCAAAATTTCATCTTAATTACTGATTGGACACAATTAATCATGGATTAACGTTAATTAGAGGTTGGGATTGTTACACCTCTTTTTAATTAATGAAACATAGCACATGTGAGTTACCTCTTCCCGAACTTGTTTTCGGGTTTTCATTTAGTCTGAAACATTGCCAATTACCTGTTGAACCGGATGGTTCAGTTTTACCCTTGCTGAAGGTTTTAAACCTGGACTAGTTATGACAGGAGCATCAGAGGCGGTGTCTCTTTGTACACTCTTTGGACTCGGACTTACCATTGAAGTTAGTACTGACTCATTTTCTTAAGCTTAACCCTCTGCTTCTCCTTGACTCTATGGTTCAATATCTAAGATTGGAGACTCACCATTTTCTTCTTCATGTATTGCTGGAGTAGGAGAACCTATGTCATCTATAACCACATTGATTGATTCCATTAGAGATAAAGTACGCAGGTTATAGACACGAAAAGCTCTACTAGTTGTTAAATACCCTAGAAAAATACCTTCATCGCCTCGGGAGTTAAATTTGCCCAAGGGCTCTCTATCTTTGAAAATGTAACATTTACTCCCAAAAGTTTTGAAGTATTTTACATTAGGTTTCAATCCCTTCTACAATTCATATGGAGTTTGTAAAGTGTCAGGCCTTAAATACACACGATTCACAACATAAACAACGGTATTTAAGGCTTCAGCCCAAAACTTTGGAGAAACTTTCTTGTTAAAGAGCATGACCGTAGCCATCTCTTGAACAACTCTGTTTTTCCTCTCAACAACTCCATTTTGCTGTGGAGTAATAGGAGCAGAAAACTTATGCTTGATTTCATGCATATCACAAAAATCCGAAAATGAACTATTTTCAAACTCATAACCATGATCAGTTCGGATTCTTATGATACGCCCAATAGAAACACCCTGTTCATTTTGGATTTTAAGGACTAATGTCTGGAAAGCATTAAATGTATCAGATTTTTCTCTTAAAAAATTAACCCATGAAAAATGAGTGTAATCATCCACAGTTAAAAAAAGGTATCTTTTACCTCCAATGCTTTCAATGCGAGTGAGTCCCATAAGATCCATATGAACCAGTTCAAGAGGACGTTTGGTTGTGAAGATGTTCACCTTTTTATGAGGTGCACGGGTTTGCTTTCCAAGTTGACATGGTCCACACACATGGTTGACATTCTTACCCATTTTAGGTACTCCTCTCACAAGTTCTTTGTTAGCTATCTTGGTTAGGTCCTCGAAATTCATGTGACCTAATCTTTGATACCACAAGTCAAGATTACTTATGACGGCCGAGTGACAGGTAAGATCATTAGTGGCAACAATCCCATAGCAATTATCAGATGTGCGAACCCCGCGCATGACAGTATTTCCCTTTTTATCCAAAATTTCACATTTATTAATACTTCATAATAGGAATCACACATTTGACTCATGCTCAAAAAATTTTCTTTAAGTCCATTAACAAGTAGGGAATTTTCGAGCTTAGGAAGACCAGCCACACTTATAGAGCCCTTACCAATGACTCTAGAAGTGCCACTATCTCCAAACGTAATAATTCCTTCTTCATATTTTTCAAGAGATGTGAAGTAGGATTTATCACCAGACATGTGACGAGAGCACCCACTATCAAGATACCACATGTTTAAGTCACGTGCTTTCAGTGCAGTGTGAACAACAAAAAAAGTAAGGTCACTCTTTCTCACCCATATCTTTTTGGTCTTAACAAAAGCAGGACTGGCAGTCTTGGTAAGTGTCTTAGCGTTGTGAACACCCTTATGAATCATGGTGTTCCGTCTAGACATGTAAGGTTGTCTCCTAACCCAAAAAATATTAGAATTTCTACCCTTTTGAGACACCTTACCAAACAACTCAAAACAATAAGGACGAATGTGGCCATACCTACCACAATGATGACAAACAAAAACAAGTTTCACCTCCTTTTTGTTGATCATGCCCCCATTAGGTAGATGAAGAGAGGGATTACCTAGTTGAACCTTTAACTTTCCCTTTATTTGAGTCTTGATGTTAAGTGATGTAGAGGCCTGTCCCTTGTGAACTGTTGCATTACCATAGCCTAGCCCAATTTTGTCACAACTCATTTGTTGAGACCCGAGGACGTTTTCCAATGTCTTTGATCCTTTGTTCCACATAACAATTGTGGCTCTAGCATCTCTGAGTTCTTCATCTTTCTGACCAACCATCTCTTTCAATGCAGCTTGTGACATCTCAAGGATTTCAATCTTCTCTTCATATATGGCATATATTTTCAAAAGTTCATTCTTTTCGGTCTCACAAGATAAAATTTTTCCACAATAGGTCTTGCCTATCATTAGAGACCTCGATGACATCCTGCTTTGCTATTCCAATCTCTCCCTTTAGCTTGACATTCTCGCTTTCACATGCTTTGAGCTTGAAAGTCAATTTGTCATTGATCTTGGACAAGTTCAGAGATTCATTGTAAAGCTTTTCATAAGCTTGTTGTATATCATCACCATTGATCTCATCATTATCTTCCAAGGTTTCATCATCTTTATTTTCTTTTTGCTCCTCTTTCTCCTTGACCTCATCCAGTCGAGCAACCAAGGCATGAAAGTTGGTGGATGGTGGTGATAATGACTCTCATTTTTCATGGAATTGACTCAAAATGTCCCATGTATCTTTGGCCTTTGTGTAGTGAGCAATTCGTTGTTGTTCTTCTTTAGAAATTGCTTTATGGATGGCAATCAGAACCCTTTGATTGATTGGATTGTTAGCACTTTCAATATCCTCTTCAATGGCTTGCCAACCTTCAGGGTTATGAGCTCTAAGAAACATCCTCATTCAGATCTTCCAAAATAAGTAGTTACACCCATCAAAGGTAGGAGCATGGTGCAGATTCTTACCACAAGCAAACTCCATTGGCTTTGGAGGAGGTTGAGTGATGGTAGACCAGAATGCCATGTAAGTACTATCTCCGTCTTCACCGGATTCAATTTCTTTGAGTTCTTGCTCTGACCCACTATCATCATCCCAAGTCATTGTATATACATTCTTCCGGTTCTTTTTCGATGGACATTCAAGAGCAATATGACCAAACCCTTGACATTCGTAACACTTGACACCTTGACCTTTCACAGTCTTCTTTTTAGTTTTTGGAGCAACTTTTGGTAGAAAAGTTTTGGATTTTTCATTATCATTATCTTTTGAACTAGGGTCCTTAAAATTAGGCTTCTTTTTCTTTAAATTTTTTTTGAACTGTTTGGTAAACATAGCCGTCATTTCGGACTCTAGATCAAACTCCATCTTAGGGATCTTAGCAGTCTCATGAGCACTAGTAAAAGCCACACTATCTTTTTGTTTTTTCTTAGAAATCTGGTGGGCTTCATAAGTCTGCAAGTTTCCAACCAACTGATCAAGCTTGAGGGTATCAGTATCCTGAGTCTCCTTAATAACTATAACTTTATTCACCCAAAAAAAAAAAAAAAACTATAACTTTTGATTGGAACCTCTCAGATAAAGACCTCAAAATTTTTCCTACAACCTTAGCATCAGGGATTTTTTCACCGAGTGTGAAACAGGAATTCACGATGTCACTAAGTTTAGCATAAAAATCATCAAATATCTCATCATAACGCATAAAAAGAGTTTCAAAAGAGGAGGTGAGACGTTGAAATTTTGACCTTTTAACAGAAGTAGTACCCTTGTGAATAGTTTCAAGACTGTCCCAAGCCTCTTTTGCTACCTCACACGCGCAAATACGACGAAACTTTTCAGGTGTAACAGAGCAAAAGAGGGAATTGAGAGC